>JBAHVR010000222.1:0-82500 GCA_036898135.1 Oncomelania hupensis | reverse complement strand
CTCTCTCACAAACACAGACACACACACACACACCCACACACACCTATCCGCAGTGTCGCCAAAAGAGCACGTTAAGCAACCAGGTCATCCCGTCAACATTACATGTGATCGACATACTTAAATAAACAACTTAGTGGGCGATGTGGTTCAATGGTCTTTGGCGGTTGGCAGTGCGCGATCTGCAACACGATAAGATGTTTGGCGCCTTGAACAACTATTTGAGCTGGTAACTGCACTATTTAAGACTAATTAGATTAGTTCACTTAATATCCAATGTGCATATTTTCCCTTCTTTTAATTGGCAATACTAACCATGTTTGTTGAAGAGGTCATAATGCTCCTTCCACGCGATTCTTGGGTCCCTCCCATGCATGAGAAAACTACTTAGACTTAAGTCCATCAGGTCCATATCCACATGGTCTATATGGTGAATGTGCTGTCGTTGTTATTGTTGATTTTATCATACACATGTCCACAAAGTAGAATTTCATTAAATCTTCGCACGATAGACGTGTGCTGATCTACTCAGACTTGCTCCTGGATCATGTGGTGTATCACTTCCATGATACTATGTGTGCCTTGTGAGCTTGTAATCGGAGGTATCAGATGCTAGGTGATCTCCCCTGCTGCCTGTTGTTGCAACTATGCTGTCTACGTCTGCACTGATGCAGTCAGACGCCCAGATCATTGCTAGATGCTCAAAATGAGTATATTAGATTCCGGACTGTAAAGTTATGTATTTTATTTATTTATTTAATCAATTTTATATAGATCTTTTCCAGCTCAAAAGCCGCTCAAGGCGCCCACTTACAGTCTTTGGGCGCATAGTCTGACGCCCAGACATCTGAGCACAGTCATGGGCGACCGGGGATGGGGAGAAGGGACCTAGTGCGTGCTGGGCGTATTTGTGTAGCCGGCACTCACACATCTAGGACATAAGCGTCAGGATCTTTAAAGTCCGTGCGATGGAATGCCTGCGTGCATAGAATAGACCTCTGTTTATACTCTCATCCGAGGAGTAGGAGCGCAGTATCTCAGGATATTTGTTTAATTTTTAATTTGTTACTTATTATTATTATTATTATTATTATTATTTTTTTTTTTTTTTTTTTTTTTTTTTTTTTATATACTCTAGGCCATCAACGGGGTTTGAACCCTGACCTGTAGAGGCTGCAATGTTATCGCCTGACATTCGAGTACACGGCGTTTACCACTGAGCTAACTGCGCTCCCACCTTCACCAGTACAATGTAAACGGCAACCCCCTCCCCCTCCTTACTACTTCCACTTCACCCGAATTTCAATTATTTTAGGAAAACTCAGTAAACCACATTCGGACTGAAAGCTGCAGTTCATGTCTTAAAATATCCGAAGAAAGTGGGAGGAAAATCAATACGCGTCTTTGTGCACACGCTGAACCCCAGTCTTGAATTATTTTAAAGTCGTTATCATCATCATCATCATCATCATCATCATCATCATCATCATCATCATCATCATCATCATCATCATCATCATCATCATCATCATCATCATCATCGTTCTTCTTGTATGGCCTCCTCTGAGTCACTGAACTTCATACGATGTACTTGCTATGAGCTTACATATAAGTAAGAAATAGACTTATAATCGGTTTTGTGTGTAACACATTTGGTGAGGGTTGGGGGTTGGGTGGTGGTAACAGAACCCCTTGTGTCCGTCAGTGTCTAAGACTGTAGGTGTGGATATTCAGAAATACTTGATCGTCCTTTATAAAGTCGACTATTTCCCAAACGAAACATCTATATATATAAATTGCTTAGCCGGAAGTCCTTCTTCGCCACTATTATAAAGTTTGTCCGGTATGGACGCTGATCTGGGCAGGTGCTGGCCGCTGGGAATCGGCCTGTTGTGTGCTCAAAACCAGCGAAATCGTTATAGCCGACATTTCCTTACCGAACGTTTAACCGTTTCTGAGATAAATAAATAAACAAAATGTCCACAAACTGCAATAGCCTCATTCCGCGCGCTTCCATTAAAAATCAAATTGAGGTTTCAGCATGTTTTCCCATATAGACCAAAAAATTTATTGTTTTTGTACGAAGCATTGATAGCTCAGTTGGTAACACCTTCGACTAACGTTTAGGGCGACCCAAGTTCGAATCCGTCGCGGGCCATATTTTGTTTAATGTTTTTTTTTTCCCACTACAATATGGATATATTTAGGCTTTTTACCTTTATTATTATTATTATTATTACTATTATTATTACTATTATTATTATTATTATTATTATTATTATTATTATTATTATTATTATTATTATTATTATTATTTATAATATTATATCTTATATCAAATTTTCTTTTAAAACCTTGGTGTTTATGATTTCTATTTGTATTATTCTATATTCAATATTATTATTATTATTATTATTATTATTATTATTATTATTATTATTATTATTATTATTATTACCAAGGATCGGGATGGGGTGGTACGTTATTATTATTATTATTATTATTATTATTATTATTATTATTATTATTATTATTATTATTATTATTATTATTATTATTATTTATAAACTAATAATAATAATTATTATTATTATAATTATAATATCTTATATCAAATTTTATTTTAAAACCTTGGCGTTTTTTATGATTTCTATTATTATTATTATTATTATTATTATTATTATTATTATTATTATTATTATTATTATTATTATTATTGTTATTATTATTATTATTATCAAGGATCGGGATGAGGTGGTACGTGTAGGTAAAAGGGGGCTACACGGGTAGGTTTAAAGGGGCATGGGTAGGCATAACGGGGATACGGGTATATATAAGGGGGTATGGTGATGGTCGATTCCTTTCATCCATACCTGCGAAACGATCAACGGGGAAGTATCAAGGAGGGTACAGGTAGGTTACAAGCGGGGTACGAAAGGTATCAAGGGGTTATGGGGAGGTATCAAGTGGGTTCGGGGAGGTATCAAGGGGGTATGATGAGGCATCATGGGGGGGGGGGGACGGGGAGATATCAGAGGGGGGGGGGTATGGTGAGGTATCAAGGGGGATATGGGGAGGTATCATCGTCCAAATGAAACTCGCAGACAACAGTTGTCTCTCTGTCTACATTTTAAACAGCAACCTGTGTACCCTGGCTTGCCAGGGTACAAAAACCACTAGTGTACCATAAACCTCTGTAATGTGATGCATCGGCTGAAACAACAAGAGGTCTAGGACAAAAACCATCGCTTACAACACGTTTTGAACTAAGACAATTGCTACTAATTATGACAAATTGGTTTAGGAGCACACCAAGCATCACGTTGTCGGCACTGGTCCCCTGAGTGTAATTACCATTACGCCTCGTGCATGCCGTATCACTATGTATCCCACGTGGCGCGCATTGTCCAATCGCCTGCCCTCCTGACCTGCCACTCATTAATGTCCTCATTAGTTGTTCTGCCTTGCTAATGGGCAGTTATTAGTATCCGAACACAGGAAACCAGACTGTTGGCAGAGCTCCGACCCTCCTCATTGGGCAGATCGCGAGGTCCATCACCGACGTATTTAAAGCATTACGACTTCCGCACCTGTAGCAAGTCCCCTATACGCTTCATGTGTCCGGGGACATAAATCTACTCAAGAAGAAGAAGAAGCACCTGTAGCGACCAATGCTTACGATGAGCAACAATCTGGCATTAAAGGGCTGTTCGGAATGAGCTTCGATGTTTGGCCTCTTCGTTGTAGGATGATGTGGAGGGGACCTAAAAAATACAGGCCTTTAAGTTGAAGATGCTGCTCACTACCGCTTATTGCCTGCCCTTTAAAACATGTATTTCGACCTACTGCGAGAGAGAGAGAGAGAGAGAGAGAGAGAGAGAGAGAGAGAGAGAGAGAGAGAGAGAGAGAAGGGGGGAGGAGGTAGAGACAGAAACAGAGAGAGAGAGAGAGAGAGAGAGAGAGAGAGAGAGAGAGACTGTGACAGACAGACAGAGAGCTAGAGACAGAGAAACAGAGAAACAAACAGACGGACAGAGAAAGTCAGAGAGGTACAGAAATACAGATCTGCAGAGTAGTGAATAGGTCGCCTGGTGGTTCAAAGACATTCTTTGTGCGTTTCGCGTGACTTGCCCGTTGAGACACCTGAATGGTTTATTTTGGTCGAGCGCAGGTGCGTGTGGGTTTCCAACTTTATGAAGTAGCCGGGTCCTTTGATGTGCCAAGGAGACAGAAGGTTTCCATGCACGTTGTGATGCCTTCCCGGTCACCAAAACATCTTTGACAGTGAAAATCGTACACATTTCAGCAACAATCATATTCCTCCCTTCCTTCCTTCGTCGTTTTCTTCTTCTTTGATTTTTACTCCTTGTCCTCAAATTCTTCCTCTTTAAATTTTTTTTTACCCTGCATATTCATTGGGTACCTTTCCTCTCCTCCAACTTTCCCTAAACCGACACTCCAACCTCATCTGCCCCCTACTTCTGCCCCCCCTCACTAACCTTATAACCCCATAATATTCATTTTTATCGTCTTCATTACAAATTACGTGTTGTTGTTTTTTGTTTTGTTTTGTTTTTTTTTTGTTTACGATTCTGGTAGAAAGATGCATAGTTGGTTTTTTTTACTTTTGGTCTCGGCCGGCCACAAGCGCAATATGTTTGCAATCAACGTAGCACAGCGGCAGGTCTCGTGATATTTTTGTCTCTGTCCTGTCTGTTCTTCCTTCATGTTCTTCTTCTGTATTCCTCCTCCTCCTCCTCCTCTAGCATAATAGCATTCCTGATGAGGACTTGTTCCTCTCCGTCCCTTGTCCTTCCTTTCCCTTCTCTCGATCACACTCTTCCACACCAAGCAGCCGGTTGATTAAACGTTCCTACTCTTCGTTCCGCCCGTTCTCGTCCCCCGCGTTCCAGCACAGGAAGAGTTGTTTTTGCAACACCCAATAGCTCTGGAACACAAATGGCGAGTTTTTGGTCACAACACTGAAGCATTACTCCCGCCAAATATCAATTTCATGAGACTGAATGGTGCTGGCAAACAAAAACAACCAGAAGGAGGAAATGGAAGAAGAAGAAGAAGGAGGAGGAGGAAGAGTAGAAGAAAAAGAAGAAGGAGGAGAAGAAGAAGAAGATTTAAGAAGAAGGAGGAGGAGGAGAAGAAGAAGAAGAAGGTGACGATGATGACGAAGATAACGACGACGACAGTGATGATGATGATGATGATGATGATGATGATGATGATGATGATGATGATGATGATGATGATGATGATGATGATGATGATGATGTTAAAGAAGAGGATCAGCGGAATAAATTTGTAAGTGCGAAACGATTTTTAAAAATAAAAAAGATAAAAGAGAAATTAAATAAAAAAATAAAATTTTAAAAGAAGAAGAAGAAGAAGAAAAGAAGAAGAAGAAGAAGAAGAAGAAGAAGAAGAAGAAGAAGAAGAAGAAGAAGAAGAAGAAGAAGAAGAAGAAGAAAGGAAAGGAAACGATGGAATTGTGAAATGATTCAGTAAAGGCCTACTGCAGAAACGCTACATTTACTGTCTGGAAAGATGAAAACGGTGAGAAGCAAATTGAAACAGGACAATGTTCAGAATATATTTTTTTAAAGGGGAGAGGAGGGGGAGGGAGGTGGTGGATTGAGGGGGTTGGGGAAGGTTTCTTCGTCGTTGTCTTTCTTCTCTCCGTCGGGTTCCTTCGCCTCCTACTACGTGCATTTCTTCCAATCCTACGTGATGTTTTTTTTAAAATAATTCTTTATTTATTTCCTTATTTCTTTTTCTTCTTCTCTGTGTCACGTGGGGTTTATGGGCTCTGCACGATGGAATTATGGACCCTCACGTTTATTCGGTGGGAACTGCTAGTAAGTCACCCTATGAATTACTTTAATAAATTTATTTGTTAGCTCGTTCTGTGTTAAGGTTGGGGTACAGAAATAGATAGGAAAATGGTAAAAGATACTGTCACACTAGCTTTCACACGGCTATGAATCATATGTAGTCCAGCCACTTGATAACAGTTAAAATCACACATTTATTTCTTCTACTCTATACAAGATTCTCTAAGTACTAATCTAACTTAAAAAGTCTCTTTCAATGCTAAGAGTTCGATCGCTGATAGTCTAGGCAGCTGTTATATCTTCCTCGGGCACTTGCTATAATATTTCATGTAGATTTGGACTACTGTGGTCCGTTTTACAGTTTCTGAAGAGTTGGACTACTGTGGTCCTGTTATGATCAGTTTAAGTGCACTTCTGGGTGTACACTTAACTTTCTTATGGTGCGGTCGAAGTCCTTCTGTGAGGTAGCTTCTGGTACACCTTTGTAGTTGTGTAGTTGGGTTCCCTTGCCACGCTGTGGGGTCTGACAGGGTGTCTTTCAAGGCAGCTCTTTCCGTCTTGTGCGGTAGAGGATCCTCAACCAACTAGTCGTTTCTGTGGAGTGGGGTGCACAGGATAGCTCGGGATAGCTCGGGATAGCTCGCCTGCTCGTCTGTAATATAAGAGACGAAATTTTGCACAACCCTGAATAATCGGTTTGTGCAGAGCGTCTCACTGAAAGCCAAAGTAGCCCTCCGTGATAGCTCCACATCTCTATACATAAGCGACGAACATTCTGCTACTTCCGGGTTCCACTGGAATCTCAACTCTAAATTCCTATACATACATAAATATCAATCGTGTCTAACTATACACATACAGAATTAATAATATTATAAACATTCAGTGGTACAGCCACTGGTCTGCAAACATACATATAAGTTAAACAACAGTGGTTCCGTACGGTATACAACATGGCGGCGCAACCGGTCGTGTTTCGCCTCGTGGTAGGCTCTTCCACGTGGTCCCGCAAATTCGGATTAACAATTCACATTTATGCATAGCAAATTCCACAAACATAATTTCAACAATAATATAAATATATCACGATAAACAGAAGGGTGTTCATTTACCTGTTTGACAAGTTCAGGCCCGTGATGACTTGAGAGAATTCTAAGATTTCAAAGTCCTGCTTCCTGGTCTATGAGTGTAGAGATTTCTCTAGCTGTGGAGATGTTGACTCTACCTCGTCTCACACACGACTGATTCAAACTGTGTTAGGCTCTGACACAGTCAATACTGCTCTACCCACTGAGCCTGCTCTGATTGGTTAAAACGGTCCGATTCAAAGCTCAAGTGCTGACTCACTGCGATGTGGGTCGGGCTCGCGGTGTGTGGTCTGCTGTGTAATTTAATTGCTGCTGTGTAATATACTGACTCTCTACTGTTACAAAGACTACACATGGCTAAATAGTAATAAGCAGAGTTAACACTAGCCAGTTCGTGACAGGCTCCCTCAACTGAAAAAAGGCGATGACTACTGGATTCGACCTTTTTCTACTACAGAGCCTAGTTTAACACTGCACTATCCTAGGGTCCTATTTACACACTAGTTAAGTTGCTCTACCTGAGCTGCAATGCTGTGCCAGGTAGCTATGGACACTAGTGACAGGGTTTTACTGGACGGGGACGAATTCTGGTGCTGTGGCCCTTAGTTGTGTTGGGTGGGCGACAGCTGCTGAGTCCTCCACGAGATGGCGACTGAGGTAGTCGGCTCCGTGGTTCTCTTTGCCGGGGATGTACTCGATCTGGAATGAGTATGCCTGAAGGGTGAGTGCCCATCGCATCAGGCGAGAGTTCAAAGACTTGGAGGCTGCCAGGAACGATAGTGGTTGGTGGTCCACCTGAACTGTGAAGTGGGTCCCATACAGGTAGAGTTGGAATTTCTGTATGGCCCAGACTAGTCCAAGACATTCTTTCTCCGACGTGGCGTAGTGGGTCTCGGCGGGTCTCAATTTTCTGCTGGCGTAGGCGACAGGGAATAGCGTCTCCGCATTCTTGGGGTCGCGCTGTAGCAGTACTGCTCCGAGGCCTAAGTCGCTTGCGTCGGTGCGAAGAACGAATGGCTGAGTCAAATCGGGTAGGTTGGAGTACTGGCGCCGATGTCATTCTGTCCTTGAGTGTTTGGAATGCTGTCTCGCATTCGGCTGTCCATACTACTTTGTCCGGGGCGATTTTCCGGGTTCCATTTGTCAGTGGTACGGCGATGCTGTTGTAGTTGTGGATGAGCTTCTTCCGCGATGGCGATGGCCATCCATGTGTGTGTGCTGGGGGTCGCTGGTCGGTCCGTGTATTTCTTGAGGAGATTGATGTGGTGGTATCGGGCTCTCCCGTTCACCTCTACTTGGTAGACTGTCTTGGATTTCTTGGCAGTCACCCGGTACGGTCCTCTCCAAGCGATGTCCAGTTTGTTGGTTCCACTTGGGAGTAAGAGTAGCACTTGATCGCCGACTTGCAGTTCTCTGTCCTTCGCGTGGCGGTTGTAGTACTTCGCCTGACGGGCTCTTGCCTTCTTCAGTGCTTCACCAGCTTTCTTCCACGTTGCTTTGAGGGTTTCCTGCAGGTCTGCGACGTACTTGGTGGCACCTCTTGGTGTGTCGTCTATCTTGGCTTCCGTCCAACTTCTGCGTAGGGCTTCTAGCGGTCCTGCTAGAGGTCTGCCGAATAGCAATGTTGACGGGGTGTAGCCTGTGGCTGCATGGGGCGTTTCTCTATATGCGAACAGTGCCGCATTCACGTAGGTGTCCCACGCTTCTGGATTGTCGTCGGCGACTTTCCTGAGTATGGTGAGAAGGGTTCCATTCAGTCTTTCTACTTGTCCGTTGCTGGCTGGGTGGTATGGTGGTGTGCGAATGTGATGAACTTGTATCAACTCGAACACGTCTTGCATCAGGCGGCCGGTGAACTGAGATCCGTTGTCCGTTCTAATGCTGTCCGGGAATCCGACTCTGGTAAAGATGGCGATGAGTGCATCTGCAATCTTCTTGGTGTCGATCGCTGGCAACGGGACTGCTTCGCACCACATCGTACATGCGTCGACGAGTGTGAGTAGAAATCTGTTCCGCTTCTTGGTCATGGGCAGTGGTCTACTATGTCTACTGAGACTTGCTGGAATGGCACGCCGACTACTACTGATGGTCCTAAGGTAACTGGTACGGTGTGATGTCGCGGGGAATATCGTTGACATTGGTGGCAAGATTTCACGTAGCGCTTGACATCCTCCGTGATTCCTGGCCAATAGTAGTGTGCGCTGATTCTCTGCACTGTGGCTCCAATTCCCATGTGTCCGCTGAGTGGCATGCTGTGGCCTAATTCTAGTACTTGGGCTCGAAGGGTGGCTGGTAGTACTAGTTGGGTGTGATCTCCATCTCCTTGTCGATGTAGAACTCCCTCTTCCATGTAGAAGTCTCCCTTGTGCGGGGGTGTGTGCGCCTTGGGTAGCTTCTGGAAGCACTTCGCTATCGAGGTGTCTTCTTTCTGTGCTGTTTTGATCTCTTCGAGTCCTGGATTCGGAGCGAACTCGGGCTGGGGTGGTTGGGTTTTAGCTTGGGCCCTGGTTTGCACTGCAGCTATCTCTACAGTTTTTGGGGCGTGCCTAAGAACACATACCTACAACCTAGCACTAGATCATACAGGGGTTTCTGTAAAACAGCTGCTTGGATTCGTCCTGTGACGTACCTACTCTCTACTTCTATCCAAGCTATTGGGCAAGTAGTCGTCGGTTTCGTCAAGTCTGCTCCTTGTAAGTCGACTGTCTTGTCTGTCAAGTCCGCGCGCGATACAAGAGATTCGCTAACTATCGCGTCGTATGATAGACCTGTGTCATACAGACAGTTCGCTTCTTTTCCGTTGACCTTGACCGTGTCTGTCACCGATGGGTGATCTCCGATTGTGTGTGGCTTGTTACCGCTACTTTGAGTTAGAACTCTGTGCGCTGGCCGGCTTTCGCGCTCTTCCCTACGTTGTGCGGCCAACTTGAAACATTCTGCGGTGGAGTGATTGTTTCTGTTGCAGAACGAACAATACCGTCTCTGTTCTGCAGGACCTCTTTTCCCGAATTCCGTGTTGGGTCCTTTATTTTGCCCAAGGTCTGGGGTTATTCGGCTTATTCGCGGTGCGCTCTTCCCGGTTAGGGCTTCGTTTCTGTGCCTCTTTCCCGTTAGGCTTTAGGTCTCGCCTGAAGCTCTTGGCTTCTCCGTGTGCGGCCACGTACCTATCTGCGATCTTGACCAGATCTTCTAGTCTTTCCGCGCCCTGCTCTACTGAGAATGTTCTCAGCTCGGGGGTCATGGTTTCCCGTAGCTGTTCCCATACTAACAGTTCTGTCAGTCCATCATACGTCTTAGCCGTGGCTGACTGGCTAATCCACTTATCCAGCGTTGTGGACAACCTATCCGCGAACTGCGCATAGCTCTCTCCTTTCACTCTCCGATTGGTGCGGAACTTTTGCCGGTAGCATTCTCCTGTCAGTTCGAATCCCGTTAGGAGTGCCTCTTTTACTTTGTGATAGTCAGTCACTCTGTCAGTCGGTAGCTTACTGTAGATGTCATAAGCCTTTCCTCTAAGCCCTTGACTAAGCTTAAAAGACCAATGAGTGGGATCTAGTTTGTACTCTGTTGCTAGACGCTCAAACCTAGTCAGATAGAGATCTAGACCTTCTTCTCTCTCATTGAATGTTCCCAGTGGAAATGACATTCCTTGTACAGGGTTGGATGCTACCTCTAGCTGATCTGAGTGGGGAGGGGTTGAGGAAGAACTTGAAGCTCCTGATTCCAATCTTTTCAATTCTAACTCATGCTGTCTGTCTTTTTCCTTTTCAGCCCTCTCATACTCCCATTTCCTAACTTCTGCTTCTCTCTCTGCTGCTACTGCTGCCTTCTTCTGTTATACTTCTAATTCTAGTTTCTTCTGCTCTGCTTCTAATTCCAGTTTCTTTTGCTCCCTTGCTGCTTCTAACTCTAGCTTCTTCTGCTCTGCTTCTAATTTCTTTGCCTCTCTCTCGGCTGCTCTCTCTGCCTTAGCCTCCTGCTTCTCTACCTCGGCATTGATATACGCAATTAGGTCTCCCCCTGCTAAGTGTAAAGCTTCTCCCAATTCCTTGAAGCGCAATCTCAAGGCCACTGGGTCCGACATTGTCAAAAGTGTCTATGAACAACCTCTGAATCACGTGGAATACCAAAACACTAGCAATATTGCAATTCAATAACAACAATGCAACGACCATAAAATTCGTAATCAATAATAGAATAAAACAAGAGTCAAATGGCATACAAAAGTTATTTAAGCAAAACCTGCAAAAGAACAATGCAACATACAGGCACAAAAATAATTGAAGCAAAAAAGTTTTTAACTAAAGAATAGTGCACCCAACTGATCAGTCCTTGTTACCACTATTCTAAGTTATTCTACTTCTACTGTTATCTAATTTTATTGTACTTAGGTCCGGTTATACCCAATTCCTATTATACACAGATCCTAGCTAGGCTCGCCAATTAAAGTGTCACGTGGGGTTTATGGGCTCTGCACAATGGAATTATGGACCCTCACGTTTATTCGGTGGGAACTGCTAGTAAGTCACCCTATGAATTACTTTAATAAATTTATTTGTTTAGCTCGTTCTGTGTTAAGGTTGGGGTACAGAAATAGATAGGAAAATGGTAAAAGATACTGTCACAATAGCTTTCACACGGCTATGAATCATATGTAGTCCAGCCACTTGATAACAGTTAAAATCACACATTTATTTCTTCTACTCTATACAAGATTCTCTAAGTACTAATCTAACTTAAAAAGTCTCTTTCAATGCTAAGAGTTCGATCGCTGATAGTCTAGGCAGCTGTTATATCTTCCTCGGGCACTTGCTATAATATTTCATGTAGATTTGGACTACTGTGGTCCGTTTTACAGTTTCTGAAGAGTTGGACTACTGTGGTCCTGTTATGATCAGTTTAAGTGCACTTCTGGGTGTACACTTAACTTTCTTATGGTGCGGTCGAAGTCCTTCTGTGAGGTAGCTTCTGGTACACCTTTGTAGTTGTGTAGTTGGGTTCCCTTGCCACGCTGTGGGGTCTGACAGGGTGTCTTTCCAAGGCAGCTCTTTCCGTCTTGTGCGGTAGAGGATCCTCAACCAACTAGTCGTTTCTGTGGAGTGGGGTGCACAGGATAGCTCGGGATAGCTCGGGATAGCTCGCCTGCTCGTCTGTAATATAAGAGACGAAATTCTGCACAACCCTGAATAATCGGTTTGTGCAGAGCGTCTCACTGAAAGCCAAAGTAGCCCTCCGTGATAGCTCCACATCTCTATACATAAGCGACGAACATTCTGCTACTTCCGGGTTCCACTGGAATCTCAACTCTAAATTCCTATACATACATAAATATCAATCGTGTCTAACTATACACATACAGAATTAATAATATTATAAACATTCAGTGGTACAGCCACTGGTCTGCAAACATACATATAAGTTAAACAACAGTGGTTCCGTACGGTATACAACATGGCGGCGCAACCGGTCGTGTTTCGCCTCGTGGTAGGCTCTTCCACGTGGTCCCGCAAATTCGGATTAACAATTCACATTTATGCCAAATTCCACAAACATAATTTCAACAATAATATAAATATATCACGATGAAACAGAAGGGTGTTCATTTACCTGTTTGACAAGTTCAGGCCCGTGATGACTTGAGAGAATTCTAAGATTTCAAAGTCCTGCTTCCTGGTCTATGAGTGTAGAGATTTCTCTAGCTGTGGAGATGTTGACTCTACCTCGTCTCACACACGACTGATTCAAACTGTGTTAGGCTCTGACACAGTCAATACTGCTCTACCCACTGAGCCTGCTCTGATTGGTTAAAACGGTCCGATTCAAAGCTCAAGTGCTGACTCACTGCGATGTGGGTCGGGCTCGCGGTGTGTGGTCTGCTGTGTAATTTAATTGCTGCTGTGTAATATACTGACTCTCTACTGTTACAAAGACTACACATGGCTAAATAGTAATAAGCAGAGTTAACACTAGCCAGTTCGTGACACTCTGCCATTTCCAACATCCTCCCTATTCTTCTTCTCTTTCTCCTTCATATTGTTCTTCTCCTACATATTGCCATTTTCCTCCTATATATTCTCCGTCTTCTTCTAATTTCTCCTCATGCTCCTTTTTCATCGTCATCCTTCTCAGATTCTCTCCCACCTCTTCCTCATCTCTCTACCTACTCCTCTGTCTTAACGGCAACAGCTCTCATCATATAAGTCATTCGTTTCTATTTCCCTACCATTTCAGTTCGGACTACCGAGTATTATTTTTCAATTTTACACTCCTATTAATATCCCAGAATTCAAGTTTATGGCGCGTGAGTGCATGCGTGCATAGGTGCGTGCGTGCATGCGTGTGTGTGTCTTTGTGTGTGCTGTGATAACTAATGTGCGTCTGGACGGTTGATTGTTGGCGCTGGCGACGGAGTAGCTGTTCGATGTATTATTTTGTATGTTGATCCTATGCTGATTTTAATTGATATGATTTTTGTGAGCTGTTGTTTGTCCGATTGTTCTGTATATTATGCTATTTTATATATATATATATATCTTTTTTTTTTCTTTTTTTTTTTTTTAAATGAGATTTTTTAAAATGAGATTTTATAGCTATATTAGTATTTAACCTGTTTAAAAAATTTATATGTTTGATATGTATGTTAATCTATTATTTGCTAACAATTTGTAATTTGTGAAGTTGTCAACCACAGCGAGTGCGTGTTTTTTATTATGTAATGTTGTGGTATATAAATAAACAGTTATTATTATTATTATTATTAATTTTATGCTGTGCCCATGCGCAGGCACTGTTGACAGCAAACCTTAGGTTACGGCGCTACTAAAGCGTGGCCAAAGCTAAAACTTAGTAATGAACACTATAAATTACCGCTATCTCTGTCAATTACCCAGAACACGGGTTAATTACCATTATCACTAATACAGGTACCTGCGGGTTTTGTGCGCTAGTAAGCCGCCTTATAGGTACAATGAGCAATGAGCAACCCCAGCGCGATTCGACTCCGGTCCGAACATACGCTGAAGCAGTTCGACCGTCGCTCAAGCAGCCTGAAAAATGCCCGACGGCTCGAAAGATGTTTGCCCTTCAATCTAACTCGATCGGGGCAAGCAATTCCAAAAATCATGAAAACAAATGTCAAGACAAGAACCAGATGACGTCAAAACAGAATACAAAAATAACATCATCTACTGGTGACGTCAATTTAAAAAATGGTGACCGCCAAAGAAGGTTTCCAGGTGTAGTGCTTTTCCACGACTCTATCATGAATGGGATTGATGCCGCGAGACTGGGAAAAGCTCACCAAGTATACGTCCGCAAAATCAAGACTCCGAAATGCGAAGACGTTGAAAATGAAGTGCAGAAGATGGAGGAGAATGTGGAGTCCGTCATCATCCACTGTGGCATCAACAACCTGAGACAACATCAGGATCCTTTGAAGGCTGCCATTTCCATCCTCAGCACCATCCGAGCTCTACGACAGCAGCGCCCCAAGACCCGGGTAGTGGTAAGCAGAATTGCCCCAGTAAAGGACCCAGAGTTGTTGGCAAAACGCGATCTGTTCAATGCAGTTTTGTTCAAAGAAGTGATAGAAATGAAAGACCGATTTATAACATTCATCAGTCATGATCAGCTACTAGATCCTTCGCTTAGAAACCGAGACGGCATCCATCCGAGTCAGAGGGGATCCGCTGCTCTAGCCAGGAACCTAGGACGACACATTCATTCGTTGTTTTGGCAAAGCCCTCGACGACCCGTTCGTAGTCATGTTTTCAGGCAAGACTGGTGGGACTGGCGAGGGCAGAGGATAGGCTCTGGAACATGCCGATGAATGTTCAGTTGTGACAGTATATGTTTAATTTTTTTAAATTAATTAATTAATTAATTAATTAATTTATTTATTTATTTATTTATTTTGATAAAGTATCAAAATATCTCGTGTTATATTAATGACAATTCCATCACCCCATGTCTTCTCTGTAGAATTGTTTTAATAATTACTTCAACATAACTTGTGATTCTCATAAGTTTTCTTGTTGTGTAATTCATATAGGTTTCTTGCAGTAACTTTTCATTATATTATTTTTCCTTTTACTTTGAGAGAGAGAGAGAGAGAGAGAGAGAGAGAGAGAGAGAGAGAGAGAGAGAGAGAGAGAGAGAGAGAGAGAGCCCGTATGAATAAAGAAAAGCTTTATATTTTTCAATGGAATTGTAGGTCGCTTGCTACGAACATACAATATCTTGTTAACTTTTTAAAAGATCATAGTCCTCATGTGTTATGCTTACAATCTTTGAACGTGTAAGAGGAAAGTTGCCAAAACTTCACGGATATTATTATCCTCCTGTGTCAGAACTGTCGTCCAGTAAAATCAACACAGCTATATACGTCAGAAATGATTTGGATTATAACATTATTACTTCGCCAGTTGGACAAAATTTGATTGATGTGTTTTCATCTGCTATCAAGTTGAAAGTTAACTCTTATATTTGTTTAAATGTGATGTCCGTTTACTATCCAAAAGGTCCAAATAATTTTAATAGTGACTGGCTTCGAAACATTGATGGATCTGAGAAATGGATAATAGCTGGAGACTTTAATGCTCCACTCTTCATTATGGGATGATGATTATGCGGGTGTTTTCGAATTATCGATTAATGGACAATATAACGTCAGGACCCTAACTGCGAAGGAAAATTAAGAGAATAACTGGCCCACGAGCTGGACCACTATCGATGGAACGTTCTAGGTATCAGCGAACTGCGATGGAAAGGCCTAGGTGAAACAACGACGACAAAGGCCACAAGCTCTATTTCAGCGGTAGGGATGACAGGCACGAACACGGCGTTGGATTCTTGGTCCACAAGAACATTCTAGCGACTGTCATGGGTTGCCGCCCAGTCTCCAGTAGACTCATTACCATCCGTCTGAGAGCAACCCCTTTCAACATCACCATCATCCAGGCCTACGCCCCAACATCAGACTATGAAGACAGCGAAGTGGAGGATTTTTATGAAAATCTACAGGCGGTCCTTGACCAAGTGCCGAAGAAGGACATAGTCATAGTGCAAGGCGACTGGAATGCCAAGGTTGGCCAAGATGCGCACCGCAACTGGGGAGACACATGTGGACCCCACTGCAACAACGAGACAAATGACAGGGGTCTGAGACTCTTGGAGTTTGCCAGATACAACAATCTGGTACTGGCAAACACGCTTGGTCTCCACAAAAACTCCAGACGATGGACATGGCACAGTCCTGGCGGGGAACATCACAACCAAATAGACTACATCATGGTCAAGAAACGCTTCAGATCAAGCATCAACATTGGCAGGACACGTACTTTTCCAGGAGCAGACATCGGAAGTGACCACGATCTCGTAATGATGTCTTTCCGGCTCCACTTGAAGAGAGTAAATACAGCAAAGTGCACTAGACTGAAGTTCGACCTGGACAAACTGCAAGACCCGGAGGTGGCAAACTATTTCAGGCCACAATTGGAGGGAAATTTGCACCACTGCTCATTTTGGGGGCTGGTGAAGTAGATGTCAACACCATGACCACCACCTTCAACTCAGCTGTAACAGATGCCGCCACTGAGATCCTTGGCAAGCACCGACCAAAGAAGAAGCCGTGGATCACACCTGAACTTTTGGATCTGTGTGATAAACGAAGAGAGATGAAAAAGAAAAAGAACACCTCACAGGGAGCTGATGTCTACCGAAAAATCAACAATGACATCCGAAAAGGCATGCTCACAGCAAAGGAGAACTGGATAGAAGATCAATGCCAGGAAATAGAGAACAATCTGAACAAGAACAACAGCAAGAAGGCCTACCAGACTGTGAAGCGACTGACAAGTGTCAAACAGCCCAAAGTCTCCACTATCCAAAGCAAGTCTGGCATATGCCTTACAGAAGAACAAGAAGTCTTGGATAGATGGACAGAGTACTGCTCTGACCTTTACAACCATACACCAAATGGAGACCCATCAGTTCTAGCATGTTCCAGAGAACAGAGAAGAAGAAGAAATCCTCCCAATTCTCCGGGAAGAAGTTGAGGCAGCAGTGCAAGCGCTAAAGAAAGGGAAGTCAGCAGGAGTGGACAACATACCGCGGAACTGCTACAAGCAGGAGGAGAAGCGATGATTGATGCTCTCACCATTATCTGTAACAAGATCTGGCAGAGTGGGGAGTGGCCTATACCATGGACCCAGTCGCTTGTCATCACTCTTCCCAAAAAAGGTAACCTTCAGGAGTGTGAAAATTACCGCACCATCAGCCTCATCAGCCATCCCAGCAAGGTCCTCCTGAAAATAATACTCAACAGGTTGAAACCCCAAGCTGAACAAATCATAGCTGAAGAACAAGCAGGATTCAGGGCAGGGCGAAGTACCACTGAGCAGATTTTCAACCTCAGAATAATCTGTGAGAAATACCTACAGCACCAACAACATCTATATCATGTGTTCATAGACTTCAAGAAGGCGTTTGACCGAGTCTGGCATGCAGCTCTATGGGCAACAATGAAAGTGTACAACATCAGCCCTAAAATTATTGAAGTCATCAAAAGCCTGTATGACAAGGCTACCAGTGCAGTCCTCCACAACAGAGCCATCGGGAATTGGTTCAGAACAACAATCGGTGTGCGTCAAGGATGCCTACTCTCTCCAACACTCTTCAACATCTTCCTAGAGCGCATCATGTCGGATGCTCTTGCAGACCATGAAGGCACAGTCAGCATAGGGGGTAGAGCAATCTCCAATCTTCGTTTTGCAGATGACATTGATGGATTGGCTGGAGAGGAACAAGAACTTGAACAGCTGGTACAGAGGCTTGACACCACCTCCAAAGCCTATGGAATGGAAATAAGTGCAGAGAAGACCAAAATGATGACCAACAACACCAATGGCATCAATACGGACATCAAAGTCCAAGGCCAATCCCTCGACACAGTGCATAGCTTCAAATATTTAGGAGCCATTGTATCAGACAATGGGTCTCGACAGGAAGTCCTCTCCAGGATCGCACAAACAACTGCTGCCCTGACAAGGTTGAAGCCCATTTGGAAAGACAGAACCATCAGTCTACATTCCAAAGTAAGACTGCAGCGCTCTCTGGTCATCTCCATCTTCCTATATGCTTGCGAAGCATGGACCCTCACAGCAGATCTCCAACGAAGAATACAAAGCATGGAGATGAGGTGCTACAGAAGACTTCTGTGCATTTCCTATACCCAACACATCACCAACGACGAAGTCCGACAGACCATCACACAAGCTATTGGACAACATGATGACCTGCTAACAGTGGTGAAGAAACGGAAACTTCGGTGGTATGGCCACGTCACCAGATCATCAGGCCTTGCAAAGACTATTCTGCAAGGCACAGTGCAAGGAGGTAGAAGAAAAGGGAGACCGAAAAAGAGGTGGGAGGACAACATTCGAGAATGGACTGGTTTGACACTGAGCGAAGCCATCAGGGCTGCTGAGGACAGAGAAAGATGGAGTATGCTGGTTAAACGATCATCTGTGGTGCCCCTACGACCTTCGGGTTACGGGACAGGATAGGATAGGATAGGATTTATTTTTGGATTCTTCTCTAATAATTATGAATGATGGAAGGATAACTCGTGTCCCTGACGCTTCTGTACATCGTCCTTCAGCAATTGATTTGACATTAGTTTCGTCCAACATTGCTATCGATTGTACTTGGGACATTGAAACTGATACACTTGGTAGTGATCACTTTCCTTTAATATTATTATTATTTAATGAAACAGTAGACATACAGTTAGAAGTTGATACAGTAGTAAAGTATATCTATGGACGTGCTAACTGGGATTTATTTCAATATAATCTTTTGAAATATGAAACTGACTTTATGAAATGTGACGACATCAATAATGTCTATGCAACTTTTGCTAATTTAATTCATGAAGCAGCAAGTAATTCTATTCCGAAGAAAAGAACTACATGTAAGACTAATCATAAAGGGAACATTTGGTGGACTGAAAATTGTGAAGTAGCAGTTAAAAAAAAGAAGATTGCCTACAAAAAATGGTTAAAAAATAAAAATGATATTACATTTAAAGAGATGAAATGTACAAAACTTAATTGTAACAAAGTTATTGCTCTTGCTAAAAAACAATTTTGGTTGAACTTTAGTACAAAAGAAATTAAAACATCGCACGATGCAAGGAAAACATGGAAAAAAGTAACTGAAATGAAAAAAAGTGTCCAGCTCCCAAATTGTCCTATTAAAATAATAGGTAAGGAATTTGCATCTCCTAGTGATAAGGCAGAGGAATTAGCTAAATTGTTTTCAAAAACAAGTACTTCCAAAGAGTTGCCACAAGCTATATTAAATGAAAGAAATAAAGCTGAACAAACAGAAGAATTTAATAACCCTTTGCCTGATAATAGTCTATTTATTAATTCTGAAATTTTATTTTCTGAAGTTGAAGATGCTATTTCTGTCCTTGGAAAGAAAAACTCTGCTGTAGGAATTGATGGGATATCATACACTTTGTTATCTCATCTTCCCTTAAGGTGGATGCACATTTTTGCATAGTATAATTAAAAAATGCTGGGAAACTGGGATTTTGCCTGATGTATGGAAATCCTCTATTGTGATACCAATTGTAAAAGCAGGAAAGCCTCGATCTGATCCAGCTAGTTATAGACCAATTGCTTTAACGTCTCATGTTTCTAAACTCATGGAAAAAATAATTTTAGATAGATTAGTGTATTATTGTGATAAAAATAATGTTATACCAAATAATCAAGCTGGCTTTAAGAAAGGCAGGTCAGTCCATGATCATTTAGTTAAATTAACTACAAATATAAAACAGCAATTCGCTAAGAAAAAAAGTGTACTAGCGACCTTTTTTGATATTAAAAAAGCGTATGATCGAGTGTGGCACTCTAGGCTATTGTATAAAATAAAAAAGATAGGACTCTCTGGGAATATATATAATTATATACAAAATTTTCTTCAAGGAAGAAATATTAAAGTCAAAGTTGGAAATTCATATTCGATCTCTCATAATACAGATATGGGGATTCCGCAAGGATCTATTGTGTCTCCTCTTTTGTTCAATATACTGCTATATGATTTACCAAAAGTAGTTAGTAACAAATTTACATTAGTTCAGTATGCCGATGATATTGCTTTGTGGTGTAATGTTTCACTTAGAAAGAAAACGTCAATGTTTGAAATCAATCATATTAATAAAGTTTATCAGAATGAAATAGACAATATAAGCAATTATATGAAGATTAATGGTTTGGAATTATCAAAGGAAAAAACAAATATGATATTATTTAATAATGGTCAAAGTCCTAGAATTATGCCTGAGATAGTTTTAGACGGTGAAGAACTCCAATATGTGACTGAAGTAAAATTTTTAGGAGTGTATTTAACTTCAAAGTTGAATTGGAAGAAACATATTGAATATTTATTACAAAAAGCAGTAAAAAGTTTAAATTTAATTAAAATCATTAGCAAGCAGATTTGGGGGCAAGATGTGAAGACTTTGGTTCACATAGCATGTGCTTTGGTTCGTTCAAAATTATGTTTTGGACAAGAAGTTTATTTTTCTGCTTCATGTTGTCATCTTCAAAAATTATATAGTTTAGACAGTAAAGCCATAAAATTTGCTCTTGGAGTTCCTGTACACACTAGAACAATAGATGCTTATAAAACAGCAGGTGTTCTACCATTAGATCAATATAGGAAATTAGCATGCACTAAATATATAATACGATCAAAAGCTGTTGATAATTTTACGAATCATGAATTTTGTATTAGATCTGATATTGAGTTTCCTAAAAGAGCTAGACACATTAAAAGCCTTATTACCATAGCAACTTATACACAAGATCTTCTTCAGGAATGTCAAATTACTCATGAAACAGTTGCTACACGTGTAATAACACCTCCTATCCCACCTTGGGAATTAAAAAAGGCGAATTTTGATTATGATTATAGTGCTGTATCAAAACATTCAGATAAAAATATGGTAGCCATAGATGCTCGCATAAATTTAAATGAAAAATATAATAATAGTTTAAAAATTTTCACTGATGGTTCGGTACTAGAATCAGAAAATGCGGGGTCTGCTTTTGTCATTCCCGATTTGAAAATATGTGAGTCATTTCATTTAGGAAAAGGGTTTTCAATTTTTACAGCAGAATTGATAGCTATTTTAATGGCTTTAAATAAACTTGTTAGCTTGCCTACTGTTTTCTATAGTATAGTAATGTGTGTGGATTCACGGTCTGTTTTACAGGCTTTAAATACTACAAATAGCAAGGAACGACAAGAAATAATTTATGAAATCAAACATGTTGTTCATTGTTTGATTATAAATGGAACAGAAGTTAATTTCTGTTGGATACCATCACACTGTGGTTTTTATCTTTAATGATTGGGCAGATCGAGAGGCAAAGAACGGTGCTCTGAACTTGAATTCAGTTACTGTTAAAAAAAAAAAAAAAAACAAAAAAAAAGATCTGCCCAATCATTAAAGATAAAACCACAGTGTGATGGTATCCAACAGAAATTAACTTCTGTTCCATTTATAATCAAACAATGAACAACATGTTTGATTTCATAAATTATTTCTTGTCGTTCCTTGCTATTTGTAGTATTTAAAGCCTGTAAAACAGACCGTGAATCCACACACATTACTATACTATAGAAAACAGTAGGCAAGCTAACAAGTTTATTTAAAGCCATTAAAATAGCTATCAATTCTGCTGTAAAAATTGAAAACCCTTTTCCTAAATGAAATGACTCACATATTTTCAAATCGGGAATGACAAAAGCAGACCCCGCATTTTCTGATTCTAGTACCGAACCATCAGTGAAAATTTTTAAACTATTATTATATTTTTCATTTAAATTTATGCGAGCATCTATGGCTACCATATTTTTATCTGAATGTTTTGATACAGCACTATAATCATAATCAAAATTCGCCTTTTTTAATTCCCAAGGTGGGATAGGAGGTGTTATTACACGTGTAGCAACTGTTTCATGAGTAATTTGACATTCCTGAAGAAGATCTTGTGTATAAGTTGCTATGGTAATAAGGCTTTTAATGTGTCTAGCTCTTTTAGGAAACTCAATATCAGATCTAATACAAAATTCATGATTCGTAAAATTATCAACAGCTTTTGATCGTATTATATATTTAGTGCATGCTAATTTCCTATATTGATCTAATGGTAGAACACCTGCTGTTTTATAAGCATCTATTGTTCTAGTGTGTACAGGAACTCCAAGAGCAAATTTTATGGCTTTGCTGTCTAAACTATATAATTTTTGAAGATGACAACATGAAGCAGAAAAATAAACTTCTTGTCCAAAACATAATTTTGAACGAACCAAAGCACATGCTATGTGAACCAAAGTCTTCACATCTTGCCCCCAAATCTGCTTGCTAATGATTTTAATTAAATTTAAACTTTTTACTGCTTTTTGTAATAAATATTCAATATGTTTCTTCCAATTCAACTTTGAAGTTAAATACACTCCTAAAAATTTTACTTCAGTCACATATTGGAGTTCTTCACTGTCTAAAACTATCTCAGGCATAATTCTAGGACTTTGACCATTATTAAATAATATCATATTTGTTTTTTCCTTTGATAATTCCAAACCATTAATCTTCATATAATTGCTTATATCGTCTATTTTATTCTGATAAACTTTATTAATATGATTGATTTCAAACATTGACGTTTTCTTTCTAAGTGAAACATTACACCACAAAGCAATATCATCGGCATACTGAACTAATGTAAATTTGTTACTAACTACTTTTGGTAAATCATATAGCAGTATATTGAACAAAAGAGGAGACACAATAGATCCTTGCGGAATCCCCATATCTGTATTATGAGAGATCGAATATGAATTTCCAACTTTGACTTTAATATTTCTTCCTTGAAGAAAATTTTGTATATAATTATATATATTTCCAGAGAGTCCTATCTTTTTTATTTTATACAATAGCCTAGAGTGCCACACTCGATCATACGCTTTTTTAATATCAAAAAAGGTCGCTAGTACACTTTTTTTCTTAGCGAATTGCTGTTTTATATTTGTAGTTAATTTAACTAAATGATCATGGACTGACCTGCCTTTCTTAAAGCCAGCTTGATTATTTGGTATAACATTATTTTTATCACAATAATACACTAATCTATCTAAAATTATTTTTTCCATGAGTTTAGAAACATGAGACGTTAAAGCAATTGGTCTATAACTAGCTGGATCAGATCGAGGCTTTCCTGCTTTTACAATTGGTATCACAATAGAGGATTTCCATACATCAGGCAAAATCCCAGTTTCCCAGCATTTTTTAATTATACTATGCAAAATGTGCATCCACCTTAAGGGAAGATGAGATAACAAAGTGTATGATATCCCATCAATTCCTACAGCAGAGTTTTTCTCTCCAAGGACAGAAATAGCATCTTCAACTTCAGAAAATAAAATTTCAGAATTAATAAATAGACTATTATCAGGCAAAGGGTTATTAAATTCTTCTGTTTGTTCAGCTTTATTTCTTTCATTTAATATAGCTTGTGGCAACTCTTTGGAAGTACTTGTTTTTGAAAACAATTTAGCTAATTCCTCTGCCTTATCACTAGGAGATGCAAATTCCTTACCTATTATTTTAATAGGACAATTTGGGAGCTGGACACTTTTTTTCATTTCAGTTACTTTTTTCCATGTTTTCCTTGCATCGTGCGATGTTTTAATTTCTTTTGTACTAAAGTTCAACCAAAATTGTTTTTAGCAAGAGCAATAACTTTGTTACAATTAAGTTTTGTACATTTCATCTCTTTAAATGTAATATCATTTTTATTTTTTAACCATTTTTTGTAGGCAATCTTCTTTTTTTTAACTGCTACTTCACAATTTTCAGTCCACCAAATGTTCCCTTTATGATTAGTCTTACATGTAGTTCTTTTCTTCGGAATAGAATTACTTGCTGCTTCATGAATTAAATTAGCAAAAGTTGCATAGACATTATTGATGTCGTCACATTTCATAAAGTCAGTTTCATATTTCAAAAGATTATATTGAAATAAATCCCAGTTAGCACGTCCATAGATATACTTTACTACTGTATCAACTTCTAACTGTATGTCTACTGTTTCATTAAATAATAATATTAAAGGAAAGTGATCACTACCAAGTGTATCAGTTTCAATGTCCCAAGTACAATCGATAGCAATGTTGGACGAAACTAATGTCAAATCAATTGCTGAAGGACGATGTACAGAAGCGTCAGGGACACGAGTTATCCTTCCATCATTCATAATTATTAGAGAAGAATCCAAAATATTGTCCTATCCTATCCTATCCTGTCCCATAACCCGAAGGTCGTAGGGGCACCACAGATGATCGCTTAACCAGCATACTCCATCTTTCTCTGTCCTCAGCAGCCCTCATGGCTTCGCTCAGTGTCAAACCAGTCCATTCTCGAATGTTGTCCTCCCACCTCTTTTTCGGTCTCCCCCTTCTTCTACCTCCTTGCACTGTGCCTTGCAGAATGGTCTTTGCAAGGCCTGATGATCTGGTGACGTGGCCATACCATCGGAGTTTCCGTTTCTTCACCACTGTGAGCAGGTCATCGTGTTGTCCAATGGCTTGTGTGATGGTCTGTCGGACTTCAACGTTGGTGATGTGTTGGGTATAGGAAATGCACAGAAGTCTTCTGTAGCACCTCATCTCCATGCTTTGTATTCTTCGTTGGAGATCTGCTGTGAGGGTCCATGCTTCGCAAGCATATAGGAAGATGGAGATGACCAGAGATCGCAGCAGTCTTACTTTGGAATGTAGACTGATGGTTCTGTCTTTCCAAATGGGCTTCAACCTTGTCAGGGCAGCAGTTGTTTGTGCGATCCTGGAGAGGACTTCCTGTCGAGACCCATTGTCTGACACAATGGCTCCTAAATATTTGAAGCTGTGCACTGTGTTGAGGGATTGGCCTTGTACTTTGATGTCCGTGTTGATGCCATTGGTGTTGTTGGTCATCATTTTGGTCTTCTCTGCACTTATTTCCATTCCATAAGCTCTGGAGGTGGTGTCAAGCCTCTGTACAAGCTGTTCAAGTTCTTGTTCCTCTCCAGCCAATCCATCAATATCATCCGCAAAACGAAGATTGGAGATTGCTCTGCCCCCTATGCTGACTGTGCCTTCGTGATCTGCAAGAGCATCTGACATGATGCGCTCTAGGAAGATGTTGAAGAGTGTTGGAGAGAGTAGGCATCCTTGACGCACACCGATTGTTGTTCTGAACCAGTTCCCGATGACGCTGTTATGGAGGACTGCACTGGTAGCCTTGTCATACAGGCTTTTGATGACTTCTATGATTTTAGGGCTGATGTTGTACACTTTCATGGTTGCCCATAGAGCTGCATGCCAGACTCGGTCAAATGCCTTCTTGAAGTCTATGAACACATGATATAGATGTTGTTGGTGCTGTAGGTATTTCTCACAGATTATTCTGAGGTTGAAAATCTGTTCAGTGGTACTTCGCCCTGCCATGAATCCTGCTTGTTCTTCAGCTATGATTTGTTCAGCTTGTGGTTTCAACCTGTTGAGTATTATTTTCAGGAGGACCTTGCTGGGATGGCTGATGAGGCTGATGGTGCGGTAGTTTTCACACTCCTGAAGATTACCTTTTTTAGGAAGAGTGATGACAAGCGACTGGGTCCATGGTGTAGGCCATTCCCCACTCTGCCAGATCTTGTTACAGATAGTGGTGAGAGCATCAGTCATCGCTTCTCCTCCTGCTTGTAGCAGTTCCGCTGGTATGTTGTCCACTCCCGCTGACTTCCCTTTCTTCAGCGATTGCACTGCTGCCTCAACTTCTTCCCGGAGAATTGGGAGGATTTCTTCTTCTTCTCTGCTCTCGGAACATGCTAGAACTGATGGGTCTCCATTTGGTGTATGGTTGTAAAGGTCAGAGCAGTACTCTGTCCATCTGTCCAAGACTTCTTGTTCTTCTGTAAGGCAAATGCCAGACTTGCTTTGGATAGTGGAGACTTTGGGCTGTTTAACACTTGTCAGCCGCTTCACAGTCTGGTAGGCCTTCTTGCTGTTGTTCTTGTTCAGATTGTTCTCTATTTCCTGGCATTGATCTTCTATCCAGTTCTCCTTTGCTGTGCGCATGCCTTTTCGGATGTCATTGTTGATTTTTCGGTAGACATCAGCTCCCTGTGAGGTGTTCTTTTTCTTTTTTAACTCTCTTCGTTTATCACACAGATCCAAAAGTTCAGGTGTGATCCACGGCTTCTTCTTTGGTCGGTGCTTGCCAAGGATCTCAGTGGCGGCATCTGTTACAGCTGAGTTGAAGGTATTGGTCATGGTGTTGACATCTACTTCGCCTGCCCCCAAAATAAGCAGTGGTGCAAATTTCCCTCCAATTGTGGCCTGAAATATTTTTGCCACCTCCGGGTCTTGCAGTTTGTCCAGGTCGAACTTCAGCCTAGTGCACTTTGCTGTATTTACTCTCTTCAAATGGAGCCGGAAAGACATCATCACGAGATCGTGGTCACTTCCAATGTCTGCTCCTGGAAAAGTGCGTGTCCTGCCAATGTTGATGCTTGATCTGAAGCGTTTCTTGACCATGATGTAGTCGATCTGGTTGTGATGTTCCCCGCCGGGACTGTGCCATGTCCATCGTCTGGATTTTTTGTGGAGACCAAGCGTGTTTGCCAGTACCAGATTGTTGTATCTGGCAAACTCCAATAGCCTCAGACCCCTGTCATTTGTCACGTTGTTGCAGTGGGGTCCGCATGTGTCTCCCCAGTTGCGGTGCGCATCTTGGCCAACCTTGGCATTCCAGTCGCCTTGCACTATGACTATGTCCTTCTTCGGCACTTGGTCAAGGACCGCCTGTATATTTTCATAAAAATCCTCCACTTCGCTGTCTTCATAGTCTGATGTTGGGGCATAGGCCTGGATGATGGTAATGTTGAAAGGGGTTGCTCTCAGACGGATGGTAATGAGTCTACTGGAGACTGGGCGGCAACCCATGACAGTGGCTAGAATGTTCTTGTGGACCAAGAATCCAACGCCGTGTTCGTGCCTGTCATCTCTACCGCTGAAATAGAGCTTGTGGCCTTTGTCAGTCGTTGTTTCACCTAGGCCTTTCCAGCGCAGTTCGCTGATACCTAGAACGTTCCATCGATAGTGGTCCAGCTCGTGGGCCAGTTCTTCTAATTTTCCTTCCGCAGTTAGGGTCCTGACGTTATATTGTCCATTAATCGATAATTCGAAACACCCGCATAATCATCATCCCATAATGAAGAGTGAGCATTAAAGTCTCCAGCTATTATCCATTTCTCAGATCCATCAATGTTTCGAAGCCAGTCACTATTAAAATTATTTGGACCTTTTGGATAGTAAACGGACATCACATTTAAACAGATATAAGAGTTAACTTTCAACTTGATAGCAGATGAAAACACATCAATCAAATTTTGTCCAACTGGCGAAGTAATAATGTTATAATCCAAATCATTTCTGACGTATATAGCTGTGTTGATTTTACTGGACGACAGTTCTGACACAGGAGGATAATAATATCCGTGAAGTTTTGGCAACTTTCCTCTTACAACGTTCAAAGATTGTAAGCATAACACATGAGGACTATGATCTTTTAAAAAGTTAACAAGATATTGTATGTTCGTAGCAAGCGACCTACAATTCCATTGAAAAATATAAAGCTTTTCTTTATTCATACGGGCTCTCTCTCTCTCTCTCTCTCTCTCTCTCTCTCTCTCTCTCTCTCTCTCTCTCTCTCTCTCTCTCTCTCTCAAAGTAAAAGGAAAAATAATATAATGAAAAGTTACTGCAAGAAACCTATATGAATTACACAACAAGAAAACTTATGAGAATCACAAGTTATGTTGAAGTAATTATTAAAACAATTCTACAGAAAAGACATGGGGTGATGGAATTGTCATTAATATAACACGAGATATTTTGATACTTTATCAAAATAAATAAATAAATAAATAAATTAATTAATTAATTAATTAATTAATTTTAAAAAAAATTAAACATATACAGTCACAACTGAACATTCATCGGCATGTTCCAGAGCCTATCCTCTGCCCTCGCCAGTCCCACCAGTCTTGCCTGAAAACATGACTACGAACGGGTCGTCGAGGGCTTTGCCAAAACAACGAATGAATGTGTCGTCCTAGGTTCCTGGCTAGAGCAGCGGATCCCCTCTGACTCGGGTGGATGCCGTCTCGGTTTCTAAGCGAAGGATCTAGTAGCTGATCATGACTGATGAATGTTATAAATCGGTCTTTCATTTCTATCACTTCTTTGAACAAAACTGCATTGAACAGATCGCGTTTTGCCAACAACTCTGGGTCCTTTACTGGGGCAATTCTGCTTACCACTACCCGGGTCTTGGGGCGCTGCTGTCGTAGAGCTCGGATGGTGCTGAGGATGGAAATGGCAGCCTTCAAAGGATCCTGATGTTGTCTCAGGTTGTTGATGCCACAGTGGATGATGACGGACTCCACATTCTCCTCCATCTTCTGCACTTCATTTTCAACGTCTTCGCATTTCGGAGTCTTGATTTTGCGGACGTATACTTGGTGAGCTTTTCCCAGTCTCGCGGCATCAATCCCATTCATGATAGAGTCGTGGAAAAGCACTACACCTGGAAACCTTCTTTGGCGGTCACCATTTTTTAATTTGACGTCACCAGTAGATGATGTTATTTTTGTATTCTGTTTTGACGTCATCTGGTTCTTGTCTTGACATTTGTTTTCATGATTTTTGGAATTGCTTGCCCCGATCGAGTTAGATTGAAGGGCAAACATCTTTCGAGCCGTCGGGCATTTTTCAGGCTGCTTGAGCGACGGTCGAACTGCTTCAGCGTATGTTCGGACCGGAGTCGAATCGCGCTGGGGTTGCTCATTGCTCATTGTACCTATAAGGCGGCTTACTAGCGCACAAAACCCGCAGGTACCTGTATTAGTGATAATGGTAATTAACCCGTGTTCTGGGTAATTGACAGAGATAGCGGTAATTTATAGTGTTCATTACTAAGTTTTAGCTTTGGCCACGCTTTAGTAGCGCCGTAACCTAAGGTTTGCTGTCAACAGTGCCTGCGCATGGGCACAGCATAAAATTAATAATAATAATAATAATAACTGTTTATTTATATACCACAACATTACATATAATAAAACACGCACTCGCTGTGGTTGACAACTTCACAAATTACAAATTGTTAGCAAATAATAGATTAACATACATATCAAACATATAAATTTTTTAAACAGGTTAAATACTAATATAGCTATAAAATCTCATTTTAAAAATCTCATTTAAAAAAAAAAAAAAGAAAAAAAAAGATATATATATATATATAAAATAGCATAATATACAGAACAATCGGACAAACAACAGCTCACAAAAATCTTATCAATTAAAATCAGCATAGGATCAACATACAAAATAATACATCGAACAGCTACTCCGTCGCCAGCGCCAACAATCAACCGTCCAGACGCAACATTAGTTATCACAGCACACACAAAGACACACACACGCTCCCACACACACAGCACGCACACACAGACCTACTACCGTCTGACAAGTCATATCTCAGCTGACGCAAGGGATTTCTACATAATTATTTATAGTATTGTTTAAACAGGTGTGTTTTTAATGCACGTTTAAAGGCAGGTAGACTGGGTGCATGTCTAAGAGCATATGGGAGTGAATTCCATTGTGTTGCAGCCGCGAAAGAAAAAGTGCGTTCTCCATAAGTTTTTGTGCTTGTGGGAAGGATGTTGAGAAGGCGTTTATCTGAAGAGGATCGGAGTTGCCGGGACGGTGTGTAAACAGAAAGAAGTTCAGAGATGTAGGCAGGAGAGCAGCCAGAGAAGTAGTTATAGCAGAGAGTTGAAAGCTTGTGTTGAATGCGTGCTTTGACAGGAAGCCAGTGAAGAGATTTTAAGAGAGGCGTGGTGTGTTGATGTTTGCGGGATTTGAAGACAAGACGAGCAGCAGAGTTTTGGATCTTTTGAAGTTTTTCGATGAGATAGAGGGGAGCATTAGCAAGAAGAGCATTACAATAATCAAGTTTAGACAGAACAAAGGCACAGACAAGAGTGATAGTGGTTTGAACTGAAAGATTCTGGCGAATGCAACTGATTTTGTGGAGTTCAAAGAAAGCAGACTTGCAGACTGTAGAGACGTGCTTGTCGAGAGACATATCAGATGAGAGAGTGAACCCAAGGTTGCGAGCATGACAGGAAAAAGCAATGGCAGAGTTCCCGACTTGTATGGTAGTTGGAAGGGAAACAGACGGAGTTGTTTTCTTTTTAAATAAAAGTACTTCTGTTTTGTCATCGTTTAATTTTAGCTTATTGTTATTCATCCAATTCTTTATGTCAAGAATGCATGCCTGCACACCCTGGACGGCAGCGTGTGTCTGCGTAGGTTTGCAAGAAGTGTAAAGTTGGGTATCATCAGCAAAGGACTGACTGGAGATGGAGCGAGTTTGAGCGAGAGTGGGGAGAGGTTGAGTATACAGAATGAACAAGACGGGTCCTAGAACGGAGCCTTGAGGAACACCAAAGGCAAGAGGAACAGACGAGGAAGGGCGATCATTGATGAGGACAGTTTGAGATCTGTTTGAAAGGTAAGATTTAAACCAAGAGAGAGCAGAGCCTGAGATGCCAAAGGAGGAAGATAGTCTTTTGAGCAGAAGAGAGTGATCAATAGTGTCAAAAGCTGCTGATAAATCGAGGAGAGAGAGGAAAGACACATCGCCAGAATCCAGAGCAAGCAGAATGTCATTGACAACCTTAATAAGTGCAGTTTCAGTGCTGTGGTGCGGGCGGTAGGCTGACTGAGTGTGGGGGAGGAGGTCGTGGTTCTGAAGGTAGGAAAACAACTGTTGGAGGACAATTTTCTCAAGAATCTTTGATAAAAATGGGAGGTTGGAGACGGGCCTGTAGTTCTTTAGCACATTCTGGTCAAGGGAGTTCTTTTTTAAAAGGGGCTTTACTACAGCCGACTTGAAGGATGAGGATACAAGGCCATGCACTAAACTGTCATTTATAATTTTGGTGAGGGAGGGAAGGACAAGATCAAGACATTCAATTAGCAAAGGGGTGGGGATGGGGTCAAGAGAGCAAGTGGTAGGTTTAGACTTTAAAACAATGGATTCAACCATTTCCTCCGTCACTGGCTGAAAAAACGGAAGAGAAAAAGGGCACTCACTGACTGAGGAGTCACTTTGCGCCGGCAACGGAGACAGCTGATCCAGCTCCGCTCGAATTGCAGCAACTTTATCCACAAAGTAAGCACCAAATATTGCGGTTAAAAGTATATATATTATTGACGTAAGTAATCCTATAGTAAAACAGACAAGAAGGTTGTTAGTTTGCTTACCGTTTCCATGAACAGTGCCTTCCATTGCACAGGTTTGCAGCATGGTGAAAGAGGGGGTGCTCGGAAGTCTACGCTTATTGGTCACTATATATTGCGCATGCGTATATGAGCACGGGTAAGACAAAAACGAACAGTTCCGTGGAACACCACATATTTACACTTAAAACGTAAGAATTGTAATTTATTTCAGGTTAAATTAAAATGTTCGGTTTTGGCGCATTTCTAGACAGATTGTTAGAGCCAAAACTGAAACTTAAACATGATCACGCCAAAAATATTTGTAAGTTTAATGATAGTGATAATTATCTCATATTAATTGTAACTACCTCGCGATAATTGTTAGTATTAAACGAAACTAGTAATAATCAGGTTTTGGCGCTAAGAAAGCGTGGCAAATACTGATATTTATTCACTAACATAGTGGATTACCGGTATCTCTGAAAATTACACACAACACATGTTAATTTCAAGTATCTCGTGATACTGGTAACTGGTAACAATTGCCCTGCTGGAGTTGAGTGGGATGTAAATATGTGTGTATGTATGTATGAATGTATGTATGTGTATTTGTATGTATGTATGTATGTATGTATGTATGTATGTATGTATGTATGTATTTATGTATGTATGTATGTATGTATGTATGTATGTATGTATGTACATCTCTCTCTTGCTGTAGATGTGTGTGTGGGGGGGGGGGGGGATGGGAGCACACGTGTGTGAACATTGTTGCTGTATGTATGCTCACTTACACACATTTGGATCTGCCAGCCTTAGGTCTGTGTGCCGAGATTTCATCAAGGTCATAGGCACAGCTTATTATGAAGGTCATAAATAGAGATTATGATGAAGGTCACTGACACAGATTTTAGAGAATGGCATAAATTATGATGATAATGAAAAGGGCACAAAACTAGTTGTTGAGATCAGAACTGTTCCGTGACTCAGGTCAGGGATTGAGATTAGCTGGGGGCGAAGGATGTAGGTTATGTTAGGAGGACGGTTGTAACGCGATTCCTATTCTTGGCGGAGTATAAAATATTAAAACCTAGTCACCGATGGCAGTTGTGCTGACTATCACAAGGCGCCGTTTCTAGAACTGACTGTCTGTTGACACTCAGCACTTGGCGTTCTGTTGTGACTACAGCCTCTGTGTTGACACTCAGCACTTGGCGTTCTGTTGTGACTACAGCCTCTGTGTTGACACTCAGCACTTGGCGTTCTGTTGTGACTACAGCCTCTGTGTTGACACTCAGCACTTGGCGTTCTGTTGTGACTACAGCCTCTGTGTTGACACTCAGCACTTGGCGTTCTGTTGTGACTACAGCCTCTGTGTTGACACTCAGCACTTGGCGTTCTGTTGTGACTACAGCCTCTGTGTTGACACTCAGCACTTGGCGTTCTGTTGTGACTACAGCCTCTGTGTTGACACTCAGCACTTGGCGTTCTGTTGTGACTACAGCGAGCGTTGTGGCCAAGTGGGCTAAAGCGGGACTAAATTGCCTTGTCCACAAGCCAGAAACCAATGGCGCCTGACAGGTGAGGGTTCGATCCAGCATCTGGGCGTTATGTTTCTCCGAATATTATTTATTTTCGACTCGGGCAACGTCTCGGGGTTTTTCTCCGGGTATTCCGGTTTGCTCCCCCAGCAAAAATTTCAAAAATTCACAAATAATGTTAGTTAGGTAGGGTTTGGGCGCGCCACTGGCTGCGACTACGCCTTCGCCGGGGGAGGCGGCCCAGAGTTTCCCGATAGAAAGGGATAATAAACTGCAGCAAAAACAAAGTCTCTGTGTTGACACCCAGCACTTGGCGTTCTGTTGTGACTACAGCCTCTGTGTTGACACCCAGCACTTGGCGTTCTGTTGTGACTACAGCCTCTGTGTTGACACTCAGCACTTGGCGTTCTGTTGTGACTACAGCCTCTGTGTTGACACTCAGCACTTGGCGTTCTGTTGTGACTACAGCCTCTGTGTTGACACCCAGCACTTGGCGTTCTGTTGTGACTACAGCCTCTGTGTTGACACTCAGCACTTGGCGTTCGGTTGTGACTACAGCCTCTGTGTTGACACTCAGCACTTGGCGTTCTGTTGTGACTACAGCTTCTGTGTTGACACTCAGCACTTGACGTTCTGTTGTGACTACAGTCTCTGTGTTGACACTCAGCATTTGACGTTCTGTTGTGACTACAGCTTCTGTGTTGACACTCAGCACTTGACGTTCTGTTGTGACTACAGTCTCTGTGTTGACACTCAGCACTTGACGTTCTGTTGTGACTACAGCTTCTGTGTTGACACTCAGCACTTGACGTTCTGTTGTGACTACAGTCTCTGTGTTGACACTCAGCATTTGACGTTCTGTTGTGACTATGGAACTTTGTGGAACTTTGGAACTCTGTCATTTTAATAAACAAACAAATCATGAGACAGCAAAGATCAAGTTAGGCTCCTAGCCCAGGGAAGTCGTATAGCCAGACAAGGGTGGAAAATGGAGGGGGGATAGGGAATAGGTTTCAATCAACAGAAATAGTAGTGCCTATATCATTTGCCACAAGTTTATTGCGTAGTATAATGCTGGTGTAGCGGAAAGGGAGGCGACTGGTTGAGGCTTTGGAGAGAAATTGTCTACCTTGAGTTTTCTTGGATAGACTAGCCTTGGGTGGCTCCTGCTTTGCAGAATCCTTTGGGTATGCCCTTGGGTACGCAGGACAAAGGCGACACGACATATGTTCTCCCGGGGTGACCATTCGTCCGCTGCGTCTGGTGCCGAGCGGGACCACATTGTCGGCAGGCATTCTATGCAGGTCGGTGGCAGCGACCTTGCATTTAGAATGCGTGGTACTAGTTGCCGGCAGCCTGTTACTCCCAACCATGCTCCACTGCCTTGCAGGGCAAATATACACTCTTCACCGCACAGGATGATGCTGGACCGTGGTAACTGCTGTATACAGTTGTGTTCACTGTAGTGAATGTGGACTGACTGGGCGTAGTCAGTGTCGGTTCCAGACATGCCTGTTGCGAACGGGTTGCCGGCAGGCATTTTATGCAAGTCGGTGGCAGCGGCTTTGCAGAGGAGTGCGTGGCACTAGTAGCCGGCAACCCGGTGCTACCGGCACACGCTCCACCGCCTTGCGGGGCAAATATTTTTATGTCCTTCTTTTGAGGGACTACATAGGAATATGACAGCTCGGGTGTAGCAATGTTCCCAACGGTTGGTGGCCGAGAGACGGGAGTTAAAATCTCCGCTCGGCTACACTGGCATAATTCTAGTCACTCTTTGTGTCTTTCTTTAATAACTTTTATGCCGGATACTAATGCCACGACACTCTCTACAAGTCACTGTCCCTGACCTGCATAAAATGCCTGCCGACAATGTAGTCCTGCTCACCACCAAAAGCAGAAGACGAATGGTCAGGCGGGGGATAACATATGTCGTGTCGCCTTGTCCTGCATAACCCAATGGCCACAAAGGATTCTGCACCGCAGGAGCCACACAAGGCTAGTCTAACCAACTAATGGAAGGTAGACAACCTCTACCAAGCGTGAACCAGTCGCCTCCCATTCCGCCACAAAATGAGGCATTTGCAGCTGAAGAGGTGCTGAAGGTGGGCGATACAGGATTGAACACAAGAGGTGATGAAGGTGGGCGATACAGGATTGAACACAAGAGGTGATGAAGGTGGGCGATATAGGATTGAACACAAGCCGTGTGAGGCGCTCGCTTGTTGCCTGTGCATGGCATTGTTCGACGCCCACACAACTGAGCACAATTGAGGGGGTTAGGGGATGGTGGACATGTGACCTTGCGCTGGCTAGTTATTCCTGGCACTGACCCGCCAACAACATCGGCGTCATGATCTTTAAAATCCGTGGGATAAATGCCTGTTCAGACTAGATCTCGGTTTGAATTCTTGTCTTTCAAACCTTTCTTTCTTTCCAATTGTGCCTTGCTGTCTGTGTGATCACCTGTATAAAGTAGTTTATTATAGATTATCTCTGGGTTATCCCTAGGTGTATTAATTTCCAGTGTTTTTATTGTGTTTATTTTAACCGTCTTTAAGCTATACTAACCTGATCGGTACCCATGTGTGTGAGGAGAGGGGAAAAGGACTTCCATTTTGTTGAAAATACCATTATATATTGGCTAGTTGGATAGTCCTTGTGTGGCCAGCCAGACATCTAAATAAATCTATCAATTAAACAACTCCCCAACCTCCTCCAATCCCCCTCCCCCTCTTTAGAGAGAGAAAGAGAGAGGCGGGTTTTCCTGATGAAGATACGCGGTGGCTGATTGTGAAGGGCAAATCTCTATGATGATGGCTGATGATGATTTAATCTCTATGATGATGGCTGATTATGATTTAATCTCTATGATGGCTGATGATGATTTAATCTCTATGATGATGGCTGATGATGATTTAATCTCTATAATGATGGCAAAGATACAGGATTATGGGACCTAGCCACCATCTTCAAGGGCCGAAGAACCTAATACATTCACAGAGAGCGAAAGAAGAGAAGAGAAGGAAAGAGAGAGAGAGAGAGAGAGAGAGAGAGAGAGAGAGAGAGAGAGCGAGAGAGAGAGACAGAGAGAGAGAGACAGAGACAGAGAGAGAGACAGACAGAGACGCTTTGATAATTTATTGTCTATAACTTTATACGTCATTAAGTCAAGGATTCACAAATATACGAATAATTTAAAACATGAATAAATTAAAACATGAATAGTTTAAAACATGTATGAAATAAGGGGAAAAAATCATGCAAATATTAAAAACACCTCGCATATCAGAAACATTAAGCCTATATAAATGGATGGAAAAGAAATATTATATACAACAATTATTAAAGTATAAATTATCTTTATGAAATATCGACAAGAAAATGTTATTTATAAAATTAACTCATCAACTCTTTTTCTCTCCCTTTTCCTTTTGTTATCTCCCTTTCCCTCTTTCATACAGGCATCCATTATTTCTATACAGTTACTCTGCCACCATACAGGCATCCATTATTTCTATACAGTTACTCACCCACCATACAGGCATCCATTATTTCTATACAGTTACTCACCCACCATACAGGCATCCATTATTTCTATACAGTTACTCTGCCACCATACAGGCATCCATTATTTCTATACAGTTATTCTGCCACCATACAGGCATCCATTATTTCTATACAGTTACTCTGCCACCATACAGGCATCCATTATTTCTATACAGTTACTCACCCACCATACAGGCATCCATTATTTCTATACAGTTACTCACCCACCATACAGGCATCCATTATTTCTATACAGTTACTCTCCCACCATACAGGCATCCATTATTTCTATACAGTTACTCACCCACCATACAGGCATCCATTATTTCTATACAGTTACTCTGCCACCATACAGGCATCCATTATTTCTATACAGTTACTCTGCCACCATACAGGCATCCATTATTTCTATACAGTTACTCTGCCACCATACTGGCATCCATTATTTCTATAAAGTTACTCTGCCACCATACAGGCATCCATTATTTCTATACAGTTACTCTGCCACCATACTGGCATCCATTATTTCTATACAGTTACTCTGCCACCATACAGGCATCCATTATTTCTATACAGTTACTCTGCCACCATACTGGCATCCATTATTTCTATATAGTTATTCTGCCACCATACAGGCATCCATTATTTCTATACAGTTACTCTGCCACCATACAGGCATCCATTATTTCTATACAGTTACTCACCCACCATACAGGCATCCATTATTTCTATACAGTTACTCTGCCACCATACTGGCATCCATTATTTCTATACAGTTACTCTGCCACCATACAGGCATCCATTATTTTTATACAGTTACTCTGCCACCATACAGGCATCCATTATTTCTATACAGTTACTCTGCCACCATACAGGCATCCATTATTTTTATACAGTTACTCTCCCACCATACTAATTTTTGTGCTCAAATTAATGGATTTACCACTCTATCAAATCAGCAAAGTGTTGCATGCAGATTTAGATAATTTACATAGGATCATCATAACACATCCAGAACTAATTTCCAGCAGTTTGTTTCGCAAATTCATATCGTCAGCAGTGTATGTCCCTAGATCCAACACCTTACTTTCATTTTTATATGCCAGCAAAAAAGAATTGTCGATCGCAGTTGGGTTAGTTGTGTTTAATGGACATCAATGGGATGCTTTTCTGTCGTAAATGATCACGCGCTTTACAATAAAACTTCTGGACACGTACACTTATTGTTTTCATTTGTTCTGTCTGCAAACCACAGCATGTTATTTTTAAAGCAACATACTCTGAGCCTAAAACGAGCAAAACACTCTCGTTACAACGATTAGTTAGGAATACAAGGTATCGCTCAGTGTCAAAATGAGACATATAAGAATAGTACCATGTATATTTGTCATTGTTCTCAATTTCCCAAATGACAGTTCTGCATGCAGCATCAAATGAGCTTGCCTTTAAACGAAACTTGATTTTTGTTCCCACTCTCTGACTTAACCAAACATTTGCAAGCCCATTTTCCATTAATGTTCTTTTTATCCCGGCAACTCCATTCAGTTTGACTTTCTCGTGTTGGTTCAGCATCCTATTATATGCCTACCCGCACAGTCTGGTGTTGGTTCAGCATCCTATCATATGCCTGCCTGCACAGTCTCGTGTTGGTTCAGCATCCTATCATATGCCTGCCTGCACAGTCTGGTGTTGGTTCAGCATCCTATCATATGCCTACCTGCACAGTCTGGTGTTGGTTCAGCATCCTATTATATGCCTACCTGCACAGTCTGGTGTTGGTTCAGCATCCTATCATATGCCTGCCTGCACAGTCTCGTGTTGGTTCAGCATCCTATCATATGCCTGCCTGCACAGTCTGGTGTTGGTTCAGCATCCTATTATATGCCTGCCTGCACAGTCTGGTGTTGGTTCAGCATCCTATTATATGCCTGCCTGCACAGTCTGGTGTTGGTTCAGAATCATTTTATATGCCTGCCTGCACAGTCTGGTGTTGGTTCAGCATCCTATCATATGCCTGCCTGCAGAGTCTGGCACTCGTGTTGGTTCAGCATCCTATCATATGCCTGCCTGCACAGTCTGGTGTTGGTTCAGCATCCTATCATATGCCTACCTGCACAGTCTGGTGTTGGTTCAGCATCCTATTATATGCCTGCCTGCACAGTCTGGTGTTGGTTCAGCATCCTATTATATGCCTGCCTGCACAGTCTGGTGTTGGTTCAGCATCCTATTATATGCCTGCCTGCACAATCTCGTGTTGGTTCAGCATCCTATCACATGCCTGCCTGCACAGTCTGGTGTTGGTTCAGCATCCTATCACATGCCTGCCTGCACAGTCTGGTGTTGGTTCAGCATCCTATCACATGCCTGCCTGCACAATCTCGTGTTGGTTCAGCATCCTATCACATGCCTGCCTACACAGTCTGGCATTCGGAAGACGCATTAATTTCAATTAATACTGTACACATCTCACCTGCACTTTGATCTACAATGGGTATCTTCCAGGCTCCCCGTAAACCATATTATTTGAAGCATGAAGAGGTATACACAAACACCTTTCCAGGGCGAAAGTTTGTACTTTTTCTATATTGTTTGCACTCTCGTTAAAACACCACACTTCTGCTGCATATTATGTCATAACTGTCCTTGAATTTCAAGAAATTTCCAGAACAAAGTCGGGTCACTTGTGTTAAGCTTTTTGAGAGATCGGAGGATCTTGATGACCCCTTCTCTACCTTCTCTGCACATGTCTTTCAGGACCAAATTCACACTTCATTTAGTTTTAAATGCCATTCCCAAATATTCATATAAGTTTGTTACCTTTACCTCTTTTCTCCAATAGAACCACTTTTATTTTCCTACCTGAGGTCCCCCCCTTTCTAAAAACCAGAACGTTCGTCTTACCCAGATTGACAGTCTAGCTGATGTTGCAAGCCTACAATTGTGTCTGACATAAGAATTACCTCATCTGCAAATAAAAGCAAAAATATTTCCACTCCTCCTGAACCAGCTGAATTCCATGGTTACCTTTCTTTGACAATTCTACAGCTAGGTCATTAATAAAGAATGAAAAAAAATCGGGCTGATATCAGAATCAGTGTGTGTGTGTGTGTGTGTGTGTGTGTGTGTGTGTGTGTGTGTGTGTGTTTGGGCGCATAGTGTGTATGTGTGCTTATGAGTGCGCCATGTGCGAGTGTATGTGTAACATTCAGTTGTTTTTATTGTTGGCTTCTTGTCGTATTTAAGTTTTTGAATTATGGACTGCCTATGTTGCGTGAAATACAAAATAAATCTGTACATTGTGTGTGGGAGTTTGGGGTAGGGGTACACTCTGTAGTAATAACATTGTTATTTCCTAGTCTGTCAGTGTTATTTCCTAGTCTGTCAGTGTTATTTCCTAGTCTGTCAGTGTTATTTCCTAGTCTGTCAGTGTTATTTCCTAGTCTATCATTGCATTGTAAATGTTATTATTTATGTCCGTGTAGGTCGTTCAGTTGTACGATTATGCTGTCACGTATTGTGTCTTTGTTTTCACTTTCGTTCTTGAATATGAATGATCACCTGTCCGTGTCGTTATTTCGTAAACATTGATGACAATTTTAAACGACCTTCCGTTGTTATTTAATATTATGTTGAAATGGACCAATAGACTTTTTTAAAATTAAACATCCGAATCTCTCTACCTCTCTCTCTTTTTTTTCTCTCTGTCAAAAAGGAATTCTTTAATATATTTTGCATTACATATATATTACATATGATATTATATTATATTACACACACACCATAGGACAACATTATGACCTGCTGACAGGAGTGAAGAAAAGGAAACTCCGATGGTATGGCCACGTCACTTGAGCATCAGGCCTTGCAAAGACCATCCTGCAAGGCACGGTGCAAGGAGGCAAAAAAAGAGGGAGACCGAAAAAGAGGTGGGAGGACAACATTTGAGAATTAACTGGCTTGATACTGAGCGAAGCCATGAAGGTTGCTAAACACAGAAAGATGGAGTACGCTGGTTAAACGACCATCTGTGGTGCCCCAACGACCTTCGAGTTACGAATTAGGATAGGAATAGATATTACATTCACAAAATTCTGGCAAAATAAAATGGAATAAAATGAATGTTAATGTTTTCGATATTTAGTCAAGTAATAACAGAGAAGACAATGCCCATGCAAATGATTTTAAAAAAAATAACTGACGTCAAGGGAATCGTGTTGGGTAAATCCAACAATTAATACAACAAATGGACAAAATTCCTTTGCATCATTTACCATCCCTTTCAGGCACACGTGCAATTTCAAAGCGCGTTGATTTATGTGTTAGAGTCATCACCTTTTTTAAAAGCGCAATTTTTAATTTTGAAATCTAAATGGGAGTTTGGAAGAGCATCAGTTAGAAACAAAACGAATGTACAATCTATAAATAGTTTCTATTGCTGACCCATGTAAAGTTAATAAAATGTTGATAACCTTCTGTTGAGTCCAAACAAAGCCTCCGCCGCACATTGTTTGGAAAGAACGTAGATCGTAGAGAAGAAAACGTGCCTCGTACCACCCAAGACTTAAGCTCAGTCCAAGTGAAAGATGTTTTTTGACCGTAACCTTGAACTTGAACTGGAAAAATATTCTTAACTTTGAAACCATCTGAGCCTCTCATTGCTGCCAACAGTGTGCACCGCTTAATTATAACATTATAAACTGAGTTTTGCGGGGGGTTTTTGATTAATAATAAACCCGTCCATCCACCAAGGCACTCATGTGTATGATTAGATCGGGCCTTGGGTAAAAATCTACTTTGCCTCTTATAGCATCCTCAATCTTTAACCACATTTCCCTATAATACTTCTTATGGAACAGTCAGAATTACAAACCAATGGTAGACATTCTATAAATAATACCTTTCACGGCCTAATAATTATAAACTCTAGATCTACAGTAATGTGTTTATAATCTGCGGAGTGTTAGAGGGCCGGGGTTTTGGTAGTTTTTGAGGGAATGAGACGATTTGGAAAATTACGTTTTTGTTGTTTAGGAAAAAAAATGAGATGTTTGGGAGATGGCGTTTTTGTTGTTATGGAGACAATGAAATGTTTGGGAGATGGCGTTTGTGTTGTTTTAGAGACAATGAGATGATTGGGACTTGGCGTTTTTGTTGTTATGGAGAAAATGAGATGTTTGGGACATGGCGTTTTTGTTGTTTTGGAGGCAATGAGATGATTGGGATATGGCGTTTTTGTTATGTTAGAGACAATGCAGTTAGAAATTACCTTTTTTACTCGGATGCCCTTTAGGTGTCTTACTTAAAACTTTTGAGGGCCCAAAAATTCTTTTGTGTGCACAAAAACGAATAACTTGAAATACACGGGGTACTTTCTGGGAGATTTTTAGCAGTTAATACTAACCAAGCAGTTACAAAATGACAAAAATAAATCACCAAACCAATAATGTCTTTTTGGTTGTACTAAAAAAAAACTTCGTTTATTATTTTTGACACTAGAAGCAGAAAAAAGTGTTTTCAAATATCAGAGCAACAATACAAACAATAACCAAGGCTCAATGCTCACTATCTGAGAACAACTCACATTTGTGATTGAAAGAATGTTTTTTGAAGATGTCCAACACTTTACTTAACATGCTTGTTTCAGAGTAACTTCATGTTTTGTTTTGCACGCGCGAGATAGCAACTGACTATTGCTATTGGTCAATGAATAAATTACTGGTCAATCACAAAACTCGTCTTTCATGCGCAAAGGGAGACTATTCCCGACCCATCGCAATGGAGAAAATAAGAATTGATGTGCAACTGAATCTTTCTGTTGCTGTCACTCTGAAGTTTTCCTCCGATCTTTAATTACGATGTTGACTATTCGAAGGGACTGGTCCTGATTTGGCTCGGAAGAGTCCGCTGGACCTAAAGCAATAATCTTGTATTGTATTCGAAGGGAGCTTCAGTGAGTTTAACTTTCTTTTAGGATTTTACACGCGCCCACTGAGCGCACTGTCCACTAAGGTCTGGGTGCCCAAACAGGTATTAAGGCTCCCGGGCGCTGGGGTGCATGCCAGTTTCTAACTCTGCAATGAGATGTCGATGACATGGGACATTACGTTTTTGTTGTTTTGGAGACAAAGAGATGGCTTGGGACATGATGTTTTGTTGCTTTAGAGACAATGGGATGACTTGGGACATGGCGTTTTTTGTTGTTGTTTTGGAGATAATGAGATAATTTGGGATATGACGTTTTGTTGCTTTAGAGACAATGGGATGACTTGGGACATGGCGTTTTTTGTTGTTGTTTTTGGAGATAATCAGATGATTTGGGACATGATGTTTTGTTGCTTTAGAGACAATGGGATGACTTGGGACATGGCGTTTTTTGTTGTTGTTTTGGAGATAGTGAGATGATTTGGGACATGGTGGTTTTTTGCTTTAGAGACGATGGGATGACTCGGGACATGGCGTTTTTTGTTGTTGTTTTCGAGACAATGAGATGATTTGGGATATGGCGTTGTGGTTGTCAAAGTGAAAGATGCTATGATGGACTGATTAATCCCACAGCTAAGCTTTGAATGTTATGCGTCTCTCCCTTGTTATGTAAACAAACGGCAATGCCTACTGAACACACTTTTGCTGCGGTAGCATTTTTAGAATCAACCATATGCTATTAATAGGCGCATAAGCAAATTAATTTGTCAATTTATATCCAAACCGCAATTTTGGAAGAGGTGGGTTTTTTTTTTTTGTTGTTGTTTATTCCTATGTATTAGAAGAAGAAGAAGAAGAAGAAGAAGAAGAAGAAGAAGAAGAAGAAGAAGAAGAAGAAGAAGAAGAAGAAGAAGAAGAAGAAGAAGAAGAAGAATTTTGAATTTGTTTATTCCTATGTATTCCGGTGTTTATCCCTATGTATTCCGGTGTTTATACCTATGTATTCCATTGTTTATTCCTATTAGAAGAAGAAGAAGAAGAAGAAGAAGAAGAAGAAGAAGAAGAAGAAGAAGAAGAAGAAGAAGAAGAAGAAGAAGAAGAAGAAAGCAGTAAAGGTGAAGGGAAGGTACATCAAAGCAAGCTAGGATATAGGGTTTAAGGGCGGCCTAACTGAAACACATTTCTTCGTGTTCACCTTGGAAATGCGTTCTTGACTTTGAAACTATCCGCGAACTGCTGGTTAGTACTGCCCGTCAATCACGACTCTCTCTCTCTCTCTCTCTCTCTCTCTCTCTCTCTCTCTCTCTCTCTCTCTCTCTCTATCTCTCTCTCTCTCTCTCTCACTTTCTCTCTCTCTCACTCTCTGTCTCTCTCTCATTCCAATACTTGATCAATCAATTTCACAAAAATAGTGCTGTGTGTTGTTTGGGATTAGATCCAGGCTTACGCCAATTTTATCCCTGGGATCAGATGAGGCTTGTATGGCAATGTTGACCTCAGTACGTTTTGCCGTTAGTGTTCATTGTCCACACCACACACTAAGCATTAATGCTATTTATCTATGTCAAAGAGTATCCACAGCAGATCTACAACGAAGAATACAAAGCATGGAGATGAGGTACTACAGAAGATTTCTGAGTATTTCCTATGCCAACGACGAAGTACGACAGACCATCACACAAGCCATTGGACAACACGATGACCTGCACACAGTGATGAAAAAACGGAAACTCCGATGGTATTGTCACGTCACCAGAGCATCAGTCCTTGCAAAGACCATCCTGCAAGGCACAGTGCAAGGAGGTAGAAGAAGAGGGAGACAGAAAAAGCGGTGGGAGCACAACATTCCAGAATGGACTGGCTTGACACTGAGCGAAGCCATCAGGGTTGCTGAGGACAGAGAAAGATGGAAGACGCTGGTTAAACGATCATCTGTGGTGTCCCAACGGCCTCCGAGTAACGGAATAAGATAGGATAGGATAGGATATATATGAACATGTATATATGTGAAAGTGTTTTTATATGAAAGTGTATCTATATGAAAATGTATAAGCCTATATGTGAAAGTGTATCTATATGAAAGTGTATCTATATGAAAGTGTTTCTATGTGAAAGTGTATCTAAATGAAAATGTATCTATGTGAAAGTGTACTTATGTGAAAATGTATCTATATGAAAGTGTATCAATATGAAAGAGTATCAATATGAAAGTGTATCTGTGTGAAAGAGTATCTATATGAAAGTGTATATGAAAGTTTATCTATAGGAAAGTTTATCTATGTGAAAGTATATCTATATTAAAGTATATCTATGTGAAAGAGTATCTATGTGAAAGTGTATCTATATGAAAGTATCTATATGAAAGTGTATCTATGTGAAAGAGTACCTATATGAAATGGTATCTGTGTGAAAGAGTATCTATATGAAAGTGTATATGAAAGTGTATCTATATGAAAGTGTATCTATATGAAAGTGTATCTATATGAAAGTTTATCTATGTGAAAATGTAGCTAAATGAAAGTGTATCTGATCTATGTGAGAGTATCTATGTGAAAGTGTATCTGTATGAAATGTATCTATATGAAAGTGCATCTATGTGAAAGTGTATCTATATGAAAGTGTACATTTATATACGTTACGATAGTCAAACATGCACTTGGACTGCGATGGGACTGTAAAAAGAGTCCTACAAACATTCTCAGGATGTCAGCATCGCTGTGTCTTAAGCCACCTATTAACCACATCAGTAAAAATACACGTTAAAACCGCCATCAGCAGCGCTACAGCTAAAGCCAGCTATTAACCACATCAGCAACCAAGTCCCACGCATCACTACCTTGTCATCCTAGGTGAGTGGCACGCCGTGACGTAAAAACAGTCTTTTTCCTTGGACTCACCTCCAGTGCCGAGACCGCCCTGAACGGGTATAGATGAGCGCCATCACTGATGTGACGTCATTGTCGATGACAAATCTGCCGACGCTCGCGATTGGACGTGAAGACAGACGGTTGTGGATTAGAAGGAGGTTGACCAACATGGTTGTTGACTTCACACTCACCGTGAAATCGTTCACTGTCGCACCCTATGGGTGGATCGTTGGCACTTTGTAACACTTACGCCCCTTGGCCTTCAGTTCCAATCGGGGGAAGCGTTGTGACCTCGTGTCACGCCAGGTTGGTAGTTTACGCACTGGTTGCACGCGCGCAGCTTTCGGTGCAAAGTGGCGGTAAATAAAGACAAGGTCAATGTATAGGTCAGAGCACTGACACCACACCTACGTCATATGACATCGTCACCGCCTCTCTATATTCGCACATGCCTAGGCCTGATTTTATGTCACATCCACATCGACACACACACACAGGCGCGCGCCTGTGTTTGGTTCATCTCTCAACTTTTGACTATATTTAGTATTATCATCAAGCATTGCCTGTCACTGTCTCATACCTAATGTAGCAATGAATCACACCAAAACATACCCAATGTAGCAATGAATCGCACCAAAACATACCCAATGTAGCAATGAATCACACCAAAACATAGCCAATGTAGCAATGAATCACACCAAAACATAGCCAATGTAGCAATGAATCACACCAAAACCCATGTCCAGGTTCAAAGATTCTTTCAATTTTATGGCATTCAGTGCCAAAGATAAAAAGATGGAGACGTATAATAACTTCTTTTCCGTACACATTTCCATCCCGAGGTCAATACATCAATACAAAAAGTAGTGCATATATACATCAATACTTACATCAGTACATACATCAATACATACATCAATGCATACATCAATGCATACATCAATACATACATCAATACATACATCAATACAAACAACACACAATACATACAGCAATACATACATCAATATTTCACCTTGTAAGGTGGCCTCATGGCGCAGTTGATTAGTCACCGATTTCCTATGCCGAAGGTCGCTGGTTCGATTCCCGCAAGGGGCGAACGTATGTGACTTAGGTACGAGACTATTGATGTCACCGAGGGTTTTCTCCGGGCACTCCGGTTTCCTCCCTTTAATAATGGTACTGGACGCAGTCAATATAAAATTTCAAAAATAAAAATTCGATTTTCTTTCCTTCTTCCAATAGCGATATCCCTGCCTTTACACCACCTGTTTGAGTGATGGATGTGTATTTGTTGTGTGTGTAAGGGTGGATGAGACAGGTGAGCGTGTATGTTAGTACAGATCGCCTCGCTTTGAGCCTGATTAATTTGGGGAAAGGCACGCATATAGCATCCAGTAGTATTATAATTATTATTAATATATATAGCAATACATACATCAATATATACAGCAATACATACATCAATATATACAGCAATGCATACATCAATAAATACATACAGCAATCCATACATCAATACATACCGCAATACATGCATCAATACTTACAGCAACGCATGCATACAGCACTAAATACATACAGCAATGCATAAATCAATACATACAGCAATATATACAACAATGCCTACATTTTTGTTGTGGTATCGATGTTTATTGATCAGCTTAACGTACGTGGTACTGATATACCTCAATTCGACACAACGAGAAATATGTCAAACCCTTCATGTACATGTACTTATACAAACATATGTGCTCTTTGATACAAAATGTCCACCATTTAATGTGTAGCAACCCGAGGTTAATTTGAAGTTATTCTCAGTATTCCTCACAACAAAGTCCTCTTCCCAAATATGGGCTTAAAGTCGCAGCTTCAAACTATTTTTCAAATGAAATAACGCCAGAACGCGAGCTGATTACTATAGGCGCCACTAGTTCTATTTATTGCACTTAATTTACTGAAAGGCTTTGCAGCAATGGTTTTGATTTCAAAGATGAAGGGGAAGGGAAGATGTTAAGAAAAGCCCACAGATGACATGTGTAGATACAGACTTCCATCCCCTGTCAACAGCAAAGTGGCACTCAGGCCAAAAATACCCTACAGCCATTTCTCACAAATCCTAATGAAACAATTCGTGTAAAAGATAAAAATTAGAACAATCTAGAATCAAAATATCAAACCCCGAAAAGTGTACAAAACAATTTGTGTCAACAATAAACAGTCATAGGTGGGGTGAGGGCAGTGAGATGACGTCATTTAAAACGGTGACGATAAAAAGCAATATTGTGTATCACCTTTATCATCTAGTTCACGTTTTGCCCGACTTCGCTTTAATATCAACACGGTATTGCACGCCTGTTGGTAACATGAAATAGTCAACAACTACCCCACTGTTTAGGCCCCACATTAATAACAGTGCAGTCCAATGGGAGGTAACCTATTATTTTATTTTATTTATTTATTTATTTTTATGATTGCTGTGGCCAACATCATTTGTTATCATTAAGGACCAAAACACGAAATTGGGCATACAAACTTTCCCGGCGACTCGTGATGAATTCTCCAGACCAGTCCTTGACGTCATGGTAAGCAGCAATGTGCAGGCACAGTTTACAGGCGACACTATACACCCAGACTCCTTTGCGTCATCGGCCTGCTCCTAAGGCCTCCGATGGCCTGGCCAGCATGACAGACGACAGAAACCATCATTCAGCGTTTCTGACGCTGGTGCTACACGAATTGGTAATACCCGCCTTTGTTCTAGTGGAGTCTACTGGCGGTAATAGTGTCAAGGTAAAGGTCACTTCCATTTTGTCCTCGCTTCATTTCACATAACTTACAATGTTGTGACACACGCTAATGCTGTGGCTTGTTGCCGGTTAAATCCACGGTGCACCTGTCGTCTTCCTATGTCACACTATGGATGGCTATTGCTTGTTTATTGGTACCGTTGTAGTGGGTGTGGGAGTGGGCAAGGGGTTGGGAGTTGGTGTGGTGCTTTTTTGACCGTAAGGGGTGTGTGTGTGTGTGTGCATGTGTGTGTGAATGACTGCAGTTTTTTTTGTTGTTGTTAGTGTTTTACATTTATTTTGTGATGTTGTATTTAATTTACATTGTTAGTTTTCATAATACTATTTATGGTATTTTATTTCATTGAATATCAATTTGGAGCGAAAGTTTGTCCTTGGAGTGATTCGGCGTAGAGGCTCTGGGCAAGCGAGCCTCTTTAGCGACTGTAATTTAATTCTGATTTTTTCAACCCTAGCCTTTAGCAGCTGTTTGAGTTGGGGAGCGCGCTTTGAGGGATTTATTGTTGTACTGGCAAGGTGGTGAGGCTGCTGCGATCTCTTGTCATCTCCATCTTCCTATACGCTTGCAAAACATGGACCCTCACAGTGGATCTACAACGAAGAATACAAAGCATGGAGATGAGGTGCTACAGAAGACTTCTGGGCATTTACTATATCCAGCATATCACCAACGACGAAGTCCGACAGACCATCACACAAGCCATTGGACGATGACATGCACACAGTGGCGAAGAAACGGAAACTCGAATGGTATGGCCACATTACCAGAGCATCAGGCCTTGCAAAGATTATCCTGCAAGGCACGGTGCAAGGAGGCAGGAAAAGAGGGAGACAGAAAAAGAGGTAGGAGGACAATATTCGAGAATGGACCGAGCGAAGCCATCAGGGTTGCTTATGACAGAGAAAAATGGAGTACGCTGGTTAAACGATAATCTGTGGTGCCCCTACGACCTTCGAGTTACGGGATTGGATAGGATCGTTGTACTGTGTCTTTTTATTTGTATAAAGGTCTATGTCCGGACTGCTGTGGTTGACTCCAGTGATACAATCACAACCTAATGCATGTTGTCGCCTTTGTATTTTATATTATATTGGATCTGGATATCGTAGAAACAAGCTGCACGCCATTTGACATGGTTGCAGAAGTGGACTGGAAAGGATTGGCCCGCACAAGAGTGGACTGCACGGGAGTGCTGACAGCAGCAGTCTCTGCCAAAACTAATGAAGAAGGGTTACAGATCTGCTGCTTTTGTCCTTCTATTCCCACCACGACCCCATGGTCAAGGGCCTGAGGTGATTTGAGGTCACGCTCCTCCATCCTACTCTATCCTTATCCCTTTCAGGCACATCCACCGCCCTCCCGACAATAGCCCATGAACCCGTATAGTCTGCATGTAGTCATATTCCTGCCCCTTAACAAATATCCCAACAGCCCGTATAGTCTACATGTAGTAATACTCCTACTCCTGTATAGTCTACATGTAGTAATACTCCTACTCCTGTATAGTCTACATGTAGTAATACTCCTACTCCTGTATAGTCTACATGTAGTAATACTCCTATTCCTGTATAGTCTACATGTAGTTATACTCCTATTCCTGTATAGTCTACATGTAGTTATACTCCTGTATAGTCTACATGTAGTTATACTCCTACTCCTGTATAGTCTACACGTAGTTATACTCCTACTCCTGCATAGTCTACATGTAGTAATACTCCTACTCCTGCATAGTCTACATGTAGTAATACTCCTACTCCTGTATAGTCTACATGTAGTAATACTCCTACTCCTGTATAGTCTACATGTAGTAATACTCCTACTCCTGTATAGTCTACATGTAGTAATACTCCTATTCCTGTATAGTCTACATGTAGTTCTACTCCTATTCCTGTATAGTCTACATGTAGTTATACTCCTACTCCTGTATAGTCTACATGTAGTTATACTCCTACTCCTGTATAGTCTACATGTAGTAATAATAGTCTACATGTAGTTCTACTCCTACTCCTGTATAGTCTACATGTAGTTATACTCCTACTCCTGTATAGTCTACATGTAGTTATACTCCTACTCCTGTATAGTCTCCATGTAGTAATACTCCTACTCCTGTATAGTCTACATGTAGCTATACTCCTACTCCTGTATAGTCTACATGTAGTTATACTCCTACTCCTGTATAGTCTACATGTAGTTATACTCCTACTCCTGTATAGTCTACATGTAGTTATACTCCTACTCCTGTATAGTCTACATGTAGTTATACTCCTACTCCTGTATAGTCTACATGTAGTAATACTCCTACTCCTGTATAGTCTACATGTAGTTATACTCCTACTCCTGTATAGTCTACATGTAGTAATACTCCTATTCCTGTATAGTCTACATGTAGTTCTACTCCTACTCCTGTATAGTCTACATGTAGTTGTACTCCTACTCCTGTATAGTCTACATGTAGTTATACTCCTACTCCTGTATAGTCTACATGTAGTAATAATAGTCTACATGTAGTTCTACTCCTACTCCTGTATAGTCTACATGTAGTTATACTCCTACTCCTGTATAGTCTACATGTAGTTATACTCCTACTCCTGTATAGTCTACATGTAGTAATACTCCTACTCCTGTATAGTCTACATGTAGTTATACTCCTACTCCTGTATAGTCTACATGTAATTATACTCCTACTCCTGTATAGTCTACATGTAGTTATACTCCTACTCCTGTATAGTCTACATGTAGTTATACTCCTACTCCTGTATAGTATACATGTAGTTATACTCCTGTATAGTCTACATGTAGTAATACTCCTACTCCTGTATAGTCTACATGTAGTTATACTCCTACTCCTGTATAGTCTACATGTAGTAATAATAGTCTACATGTAGTTCTACTCCTACTCCTGTATAGTCTACATGTAGTTATACTCCTACTCCTGTATAGTCTACATGTAGTAATACTCCTATTCCTGTATAGTCTACATGTAGTTCTACTCCTATTCCTGTATAGTCTACATGTAGTTATACTCCTACTCCTGTATAGTCTACATGTAGTTCTACTCCTACTCCTGTATAGTCTACATGTAGTAATAATAGTCTACATGTAGTTCTACTCCTACTCCTGTATAGTCTACATGTAGTTATACTCCTACTCCTGTATAGTCTACATGTAGTTATACTCCTACTCCTGTATAGTCTACATGTAGTTATACTCTTACTCCTGTATAGTCTACATGTAGTTATACTCCTACTCCTGTATAGTCTACATGTAGTTATACTCCTACTCCTGTATAGTCTACATGTAGTTATACTCCTACTCCTGTATAGTATACATGTAGTTATACTCCTACTCCTGTATAGTATACATGTAGTTATACTCCTGTATAGTCTACAGGTAGTAATACTCCTACTCCTGTATAGTCTACATGTAGTTATACTCCTACTCCTGTATAGTCTACATGTAGTAATAATAGTCTACATGTAGTTCTACTCCTACTCCTGTATAGTCTACATGTAGTTATACTCCTACTCCTGTATAGTCTACATGTAGTTATACTCCTACTCCTGTATAGTCTACATGTAGTAATACTCCTACTCCTGTATAGTCTACATGTAGTTATACTCCTACTCCTGTATAGTCTACATGTAGTTATACTCCTACTCCTGTATAGTCTACATGTAGTTCTACTCCTACTCCTGTATAGTCTACATGTAGTTATACTCCTACTCCTGTATAGTCTACATGTAGTTATACTCCTACTCCTGTATAGTATACATGTAGTTATACTCCTACTCCTGTATAGTCTACATGTAGTTATACTCCTACTCCTGTATAGTCTACATGTAGTTCTACTCCTACTCCTGTATAGTATACATGTAGTTATACTCCTACTCCTGTATAGTCTACATGTAGTTATACTACTACTCCTGTATAGTCTACATGTAGTTATACTCCTACTCCTGTATAGTCTACATGTAGTTATACTCCTACTCCTGTATAGTCTACATGTAGTTATACTCCTACTCCTGTATAGTCTACATGTAGTTATACTCCTACTCCTGTATAGTCTACATGTAGTTATACTCCTACTCCTGTATAGTCTACATGTAGTATACTCCTACTCCTGTATAGTCTACATGTAGTTATACTCCTACTCCTGTATAGTCTACATGTAGTTATACTCCTACTCCTGTATAGTCTACATGTAGTTATACTCCTACTCCTGTATAGTCTACATGTAGTTATACTCCTACTCCTGTATAGTCTACATGTAGTTATACTCCTACTCCTGTATAGTCTACATGTAGTTATACTCCTACTCCTGTATAGTCTACATGTAGTTATACTCCTACTCCTGTATAGTCTACATGTAGTTATACTCCTACTCCTGTATAGTCTACATGTAGTAATACTCCTACTCCTGTATAGTCTACATGTAGTTATACTCCTACTCCTGTATAGTCTACATGTAGTAATAATAGTCTACATGTAGTTCTACTCCTACTCCTGTATAGTCTACATGTAGTTATACTCCTACTCCTGTATAGTCTACATGTAGTTATACTCCTACTCCTGTATAGTCTACATGTAGTAATACTCCCACTCCTGTATAGTCTACATGTAGTAATACTCCTATTCCTGTATAGTCTACATGTAGTTATACTCCTACTCCTGTATAGTCTACATGTAGTTATACTCCTACTCCTGTATAGTCTACATGTAGTAATACTCCTACTCCTGTATAGTCTACATGTAGTAATACTCCTCTTCCTGTATAGTCTACATGTAGTTCTACTCCTATTCCTGTATAGTCTACATGTAGTTATACTCCTACTCCTGTATAGTCTACATGTAGTTATACTCCTACTCCTGTATAGTCTACATGTAGTAATAATAGTCTACATGTAGTTCTACTCCTACTCCTGTATAGTCTACATGTAGTTATACTCCTACTCCTGTATAGTCTACATGTAGTAATACTCCTACTCCTTTATAGTCTACATGTAGTTATACTCCTACTCCTGTATAGTCTACATGTAGTTATACTCCTACTCCTGTATAGTCTACATGTAGTAATACTCCTACTCCTGTATAGTCTACATGTAGTTATACTCCTACTCCTGTATAGTCTACATGTAGTTATACTCCTACTCCTGTATAGTCTACATGTAGTTATACTCCTACTCCTGTATAGTCTACATGTAGTTATACTCCTACTCCTGTATAGTCTACATGTAGTTATACTCCTACTCCTTTATAGTATACATGTAGTTATACTCCTACTCCTGTATAGTATACATGTAGTTATACTCCTGTATAGTCTACATGTAGTAATACTCCTACTCCTGTATAGTCTACATGTAGTTATACTCCTACTCCTGTATAGTCTACATGTAGTAATAATAGTCTACATGTAGTTCTACTCCTACTCCTGTATAGTCTACATGTAGTTATACTCCTGTATAGTCTACATGTAGTAATACTCCTACTCCTGTATAGTCTACATGTAGTTATACTCCTACTCCTGTATAGTCTACATGTAGTAATACTCCTACTCCTGTATAGTCTACATGTAGTAATACTCCTACTCCTGTATAGTCTACATGTAGTAATAATAGTCTACATGTAGTTCTACTCCTACTCCTGTATAGTATACATGTAGTTATACTCCTGTATAGACTACATGTAGTAATACTCCTACTCCTGTATAGTTTACATGTAGTTATACTCCTACTCCTGTATAGTCTACATGTAGTAATACTCCTACTCCTGTATAGTCTACATGTAGTTATACTCCTACTCCTGTATAGTCTACATGTAGTTATACTCCTACTCCTGTATAGTCTACGTGTAGTAATACTCCTACTCCTGTATAGTCTACATGTAGTTATACTCCTACTCCTGTATAGTCTACATGTAGTAATACTCCTACTCCTGTATAGTCTACATGTAGTTATACTCCTACTCCTGTATAGTCTACATGTAGTTCTACTCCTGTATAGTCTACATGTAGTTATACTCCTACTCCTGTATAGTCTACATGTAGTTATACTCCTACTCCTGTATAGTCTACATGTAGTTATACTCCTACTCCTGTATAGTCTACATGTAGTTATACTCCTACTCCTGTATAGTCTACATGTAGTTATACTCCTACTCCTGTATAGTCTACATGTAGTTATACTCCTACTCCTGTATAGTATACATGTAGTTATACTCCTACTCCTGTATAGTCTACATGTTGTTCTACTCCTATTCCTGTATAGTCTACATGTAGTTATACTCCTACTCCTGTATAGTCTACATGTAGTTCTACTCCTATTCCTGTATAGTCTACATGTAGTTATACTCCTACTCCTGTATAGTCTACATGTAGTTATACTCCTACTCCTGTATAGTCTACATGTAGTTATACTCCTACTCCTGTATAGTCTACATGTAGTTATACTCCTACTCCTGTATAGTATACATGTAGTTATACTCCTACTCCTGTATAGTCTACATGTAGTTATACTCCTACTCCTGTATAGTATACATGTAGTTATACTCCTACTCCTGTATAGTCTACATGTAGTTCTACTCCTATTCCTGTATAGTCTACATGTAGTTATACTCCTACTCCTGTATAGTCTACATGTAGTTATACTCCTACTCCTGTATAGTCTACATGTAGTTATACTCCTACTCCTGTATAGTCTACATGTAGTTATACTCCTACTCCTGTATAGTCTACATGTAGTTATACTCCTACTCCTGTATAGTATACATGTAGTTATACTCCTACTCCTGTATAGTCTACATGTAGTTATACTCCTACTCCTGTATAGTCTACATGTAGATATACTCCTACTCCTGTATAGTCTACATGTAGTTATACTCCTACTCCTGTATAGTCTACATGTAGTTATACTCCTACTCCTGTATAGTCTACATGTAGTTATACTCCTACTCCTGTATAGTCTACATGTAGTTATACTCCTACTCCTTTATAGTATACATGTAGTTATACTCCTACTCCTGTATAGTCTACATGTTGTTCTACTCCTACTCCTGTATAGTCTACATGTAGTTATACTCCTACTCCTGTATAGTATACATGTAGTTATACTCCTACTCCTGTATAGTATACATGTAGTTATACTCCTACTCCTGTATAGTCTACATGTTGTTCTACTCCTATTCCTGTATAGTCTACATGTAGTTATACTCCTACTCCTGTATAGTCTACATGTAGTTCTACTCCTATTCCTGTATAGTCTACATGTAGTAATACTCCTACTCCTGTATAGTATACATGTAGTTATACTCCTACTCCTGTATAGTCTACATGTAGTAATACTCCTACTCCTGTATAGTCTACATGTAGTTATACTCCTACTCCTGTATAGTCTACATGTAGTTATACTCCTACTCCTGTATAGTATACATGTAGTTATACTCCTGCTCCTGTATAGTATACATGTAGTTATACTCCTGTATAATCTACATGTAGTAAAACTCCTACTCCTGTATAGTCTTCATGTAGTTCTACTCCTGTATAGTCTACATGTAGTAATACTCCTACTCCTGTATAGTCTACATGTAGTAATACTCCTACTCCTGTATAGTCTTCATGTAGTTCTACTCCTGTATAGTCTACATGTAGTTATACTCCTACTCCTGTATAGTCTACATGTAGTTATACTCCTACTCCTGTATAGTCTACATGTAGTTCTACTCCTGTATAGTCTACATGTAGTTATACTCCTACTCCTGTATAGTCTACATGTAGTTATACTCCTACTCCTGTATAGTCTACATGTAGTTATACTCCTACTCCTGTATAGTCTACATGTAGTTCTACTCCTGTATAGTCTACATGTAGTTCTACTCCTGTATAGTCTACATGTAGTTATACTCCTACTCCTGTATAGTCTACATGTAGTTATACTCCTACTCCTGTATAGTCTACATGTAGTTATACTCCTACTCCTGTATAGTCTACATGTAGTTATACTCCTACTCCTGTATAGTCTACATGTAGTTCTACTCCTGTATAGTCTACATGTAGTTATACTCCTACTCCTGTATAGTCTACATGTAGTTATACTCCTGTATAGTCTACATGTAGTTCTACTCCTGTATAGTCTACATGTAGTTATACTCCTACTCCTGTATAGTCTACATGTAGTTATACTCCTGTATAGTCTACATGTAGTTCTACTCCTGTATAGTCTACATGTAGTTATACTCCTACTCCTGTATAGTCTACATGTAGTTATACTCCTACTCCTGTATAGTCTACATGTAGTTATACTCCTATTCCTGTATAGTCTACATGTAGTTATACTCCTACTCCTGTATAGTCTACATGTAGTTATACTCCTACTCCTGTATAGTCTACATGTAGTTATACTCCTACTCCTGTATAGTCTACATGTAGTTATACTCCTACTCCTGTATAGTATACATGTAGTTATACTCCTACTCCTGTATAGTCTACATGTAGTAATACTCCTACTCCTGTATAGTATACATGTAGTAATACTCCTACTCCTTTATAGTCTACATGTAGTTATACTCCTGTATAGTCTTCATGTAGTTCTACTCCTGTATAGTCTACATGTAGTTATACTCCTACTCCTGTATTATCTACATGACACTCCTACGCCTCACTGTGTTTTCATTGCGTGGGATCGCGCAGCATCTGTGACGTATATTGTGATTGTGACCTTTCCTGACCCTGACCTATTTACGTTTCCTCTGCATAGTCATGTGTGAACGAACCCGTCTTGCGAAATACGCTCTGTGTGTGCGTGTCGTGTGTGCGTCCTTGTTTACACAGTATTATCTGGACAAAACAGTGAACATCTAAGTAACTTGTATTGACATGTCTACTTGTTTTGACGTCAGAACAATGATCCGTTAGGGTTAGGGCTGGGTAGGGTTAGAGTTAGGGTTTGGGTTAGGGTTAGGGTTTGAACACTGCAAAGTACTTAAAAATGGGGACGAAATATAACCCATTGTCAGCACAACGTAGGTGGCGTTTCGGGAAAGTCATGATAATACTGTGTAACCTCGGCTGTGCGTGTGTGCGTGTGTGTGTGTGTGTGAATGTGTGTACTGTGTGATTGTAGAGTTGTCTATCCATGTCATGTCTTGCATCTTTTGTTACTTATTATAATCCCTCTCCCCGTCCCTCCCTGTATGTGGCCGCATTGATTTGGCCATCTTTGATCCTCATCCTCCTCTTCATTATAATCATAGCGTCGTCGTCGTCTTCGTCGTCGCTACAATCATGAAAATTACCTTCGTTTTTACAGCCGTTATCATCATCACCAATATCATATGGGAACATTGTCGTTGTCGTCGTTGTTTTCCTTTTCCTCCTCCTCCTCTTCCTCCTCCTCCTGATGATCATCATCATCGTCATCACAATCACAATCATCATCATCATCATCATCATCATCATCATCATCATCATCATCATCATCACTGCCATCTGATACTCCATCAGTCACAGTCACACCTACTTTGTCATCTTCACCAGACCCCTCCCCACCTTCAGCACTTGGCACTATATAGCGATCGAATGGCAAGAGAAGGCTAAGAATAGCCGCCAAACAAATGACAGGGTTAAATATAGGAATAGGAAGCGACGGTATAAAACGGCCTCTCAGCAAGATTGCGTGGCAATGGTCTCCCCTATACGCTCCATGTGTCCGGGGACGTTTATCTACCAAAGAAGAAGATTGCGTGGCAGTCTCGCCGTTTTTTGCTGACATCCGAGACCTGTGTTTGCGGCCAAGCAATGAGCCCCAATCCATAACATGTACCAGTACTTTTGATCTACTACTGAACTAACAACAATGACTTTATACCATAACGAACTGATAACAGGCTTTCGTAACCGCTGCATACATGTCAAGTCTTACGTTTTTTCCGTAATTCTTACGTATTTTCAAGTTTTTTTTCACCTTACGGCGTAAGATGAAAATCTTACGTATTTTTTCTTTTTCCCGACCCTTTTTTTTTAATACGAAATTTTTATTTTATTTTAATTCGAAATACAGCCTAGGGAACAATTCTGAGTCACGCTCGCTCGCGATCATGATCTCGGAGGAAGTACGGGTCTTGCGCATGCCCATTGCATTTCTATACACTGTTTCCGTCTTGGAGGAAAGGTTTCCGTTCATTCAGCTTATTGAAAATGGCGAAATAACCAGCGAAAAAAGCGCGTATTCATTTCGGCAACGCAGTGTATTTTAGATTCATTTTTCTATTAAGTAATTTGGATTGTTTGGGGTTTTTTGTTTGTTTTTTTGAGGGGGGGGGGGAGGGAGAGGGGTGTTATTTTCTGCAGTGGATAAAGCACAGTTATGAAAGTTTTTTTTAATTAAATATCTTATTAACTTGCTTGTTTGTATGGTACAGTGTTTGTTATTTAAAAAATGCAGGTGAATTTGCATGTGTTTGCTAAAGTTATTATTATTGTTTTTTGTTTGTTTTTTAAATTTGTATGTGCGTGTTTACCGTTTTACGCATTTCTTATGGTTTTCGATAGAAAATTATGGTCTCTCGGGCCAAAAATTATGGTCAGAAGCTCCAAGAGCTTGACATGTATGCCGCTGAGGCAGATGACATAGAAAAAACATCACGACAGTACCGTACCTCATTATTTAGTTCATTGGAAGGACGCTACATTAAGATAACAGTTGGTAGTGTGAATGGGGTCGCTCTGTATTAACTCTATAAATGTAGTGATTGAATTGAATTCCCACCAACACCGCCATCAACAACAAAGCAACATTAATACCCCTAATCAAGTTAAAGCACAAGCCTGCAGGGGCTTCTAGTCGTGTCTACTAAATATTCCCTGAAACGTTCTTTTAATCTGCTTTAACTTGCCTTAGAAAGCCTTAATAGCGATCTCATGAAATCTCCCCGCTGTAAGTTCTAATGAACAAAAGACGCCTGCATAACATCTTGGATTATTTTCATTATCATTATAAGTAGTAGTAGTAGTAGTAGTAGTAGTAGTGCTGCCTACTACTATTACTACTACTACTGAAAATAATCATACTATTCTTTCTACCTACCTACCTACTATTACTACTAGGCCTACTACTACTACTACTACTACTAGGAGCCTTACACATGCTTCTTCTTCTTCTTCTTCTTCTTCGTCTTATTATTATTTTTTTTAAATTATTATTATTACTGCTACTACTACTACTGCTACTACTACTATTACTACTACTACTACTACTACTACTACTACTACTACTACTACTACTACTACTACTACTACACATTGCACTCCGTCTGGTACAGTTTAACAGAAAGTAGAAACATTGTTGTTTCACAGCTGTGTATTCACATGCTGTTTGACTCTCATGAAATCAACATGCTAAACGTTTTATGCGGACTTAAAATCTCGGAAAGTTTGTTATTTTAAACAAAAATCTGCATCAAAAGTCGGCTCCAAACAAAAGTAAGTGAGCTGCATTGTTGGCACAAGTAACCTAGTTTCTGTGACCTTATTAGAACTGTGTTATCTTAAACACGTGGACACGAACCACACGTATTTCTATAGCTTTATTACAACCAAAACTGTAAACTTAAACAACGTTGTAATGATCTCAGCACAATTCCTCAACTACGCCATCTCCACCATCAACGTTGTAATGATCTCAGCACAATTCCTCAACTACGACATCTCCACCATCAACGTTGTAATGATCTCAGCACAATTCCTCAACTACGCCATACCACCATCAACGTTGTAATGATCTCAGCACAATTCCTCAACTACGCCATACCACCATCAACGTTGTAGTGAACTCAGCACAATTCCTCAACTACGCCATCTCCATCATCAACGTTGTAATGATCTCAGCACAATTCCTCAACTACGCCATCTCCATCATCAACGTTGTAATGAACTCAGCACAATTCCTCAACTACGCCATCTCCATCATCAACGTTGTAATGAACTCAGCACAGTTCCTCAACTACGCTATCTCCATCATCAACGTTGTAATGAACTCAGCACAATTCCTCAACTACGCCATCTCCATCATCAACGATGTAATGATCTCAGCACAATTCCTCAACTACGCCATCTCCATCATCAACGTTGTAGTGAACTCAGCACAATTCCTCAACTACGCCATCTCCATCATCAACGTTGTAATGATCTCAGCACAATTCCTCAACTACGCCATACCACCATCAACGTTGTAATGATCTCAGCACAATTCCTCAACTACGCCATCTCCATCATCAACGTTGTAATGATCTCAGCACAATTCCTCAACTACGCCATCTCCATCATCAACGTTGTAATGATCTCAGCACAATTCCTCAACTACGCCATCTCCATCATCAACGTTGTAATGATCTCAGCACAATTCCTCAACTACGACATCTCCACCATCAATCTTGTCCTCTCCCAAACCCTTCAACAGCCGATCATCACACTGGTTGACAATAATAATAATAATAATAATAATAATAATAATAATAATAATAATAATAATAATAATAATAACATGATTATTGCTTTAGGTCCAGCAGACTCTTCCGAGCCAAATCAGGACCATATAATAATAATAATAATAATAATAATAATAATAATAATAATAATAATAATAATAATAATAATAATATTGAATATAGACTAATACAAATAGAAATCATAAAAAACACCAAGGTTTTAAAATAAAATTTGATATATGATATTATAATTATAATAATAATAATAATAATTATTATTATTATTATTATTATTATTATTATTATTAGTTTATAAATAATAATAATAATAATAATAATAATAATAATAATAATAATAATAATAATAATAATAATAATAATAATAATAATAAATAAGTTAAAAGTAAAAAGCCTAAATTAAAAAGAAAAATATCCATTTTGTAGTGTTAAAAAAAACATTAAAAAAAATATGGCCCGCGGGAGATTTGAATTTGGGTTGCCTGCACGGTAGGCGAATGTCTTACTAAGTGAGCTACCAAGGCTTCGTATAAAAGACCATCAATTTTTTGGTCTATATGGGAAAACATGCTGAAACCTCGATTCGATTTTTTATTAATCAAATTTAATTAGTTAAACACAAAATTTTGTAAGATTGGTGACATGAGTGCAAAAGTGTTTTGAATGGAAATAAAACAAAATTTGTGGTATTACGGAACGGCACGTTCTTGACACGGGTTGAATCGAAACCGCGCGCGGAATGAGGCTATTGCAGTTTGTGGACATTTTGTTTATTTATTTATCTCAGAAACGGTTAAACGTTCGGTAAGGAAATGTCGGCTATAACGATTTCGCGGGTTTTCAGCGCACAGCAGGCCGATCCGCAGCGCCCAGCACCTGCCCAGATCAGCGTCCATACCGGACAAACTTTACAGTAGAGGTGAAGAAGGACTTCCGGCTAAGCAATTTATATATATATATATATATATATATATATATATATATATATATATATATATATATATATATATATATATCTATATATATATATATATATATATATATATAATAACACTCAATAACTATAATTAGGAACGTGTACACTGTGACCCATTTCCCCTCAGATACGTGAACACTGTGATCCATTTCCCCTCAGATACGTGTACACTGTGATTCATTTCCCCTCAGATACTTGTACACTGTGATCCATTTCCCCTCAGATACGTGTACACTGTGTGTGACCCATTTCCCCTCAGATACGTGTACACTGTGATTTATTTCCCCTCAGATACGTGTACACTGTGAACCAATTCCCCTCAGTTATGTGTACAGTGATTTATTTCCCCTCAGATACGTGTACACTGTTACCCATTTCCCCTCAGATACGTGTACACTGTGACCCATTTCCCCTCAGATACGTGTACACTGTGACCCATTTCCCATCAAGCACGTGTACACTGTGACCCATTTCCCCTCAGATACGTGTACACTGTGATTTATTTCCCCTCAGATACGTGTACACTGTGAACCAATTCCCCTCAGTTATGTGTACAGTGATTTATTTCCCCTCAGATACGTGTACACTGTGACCCATTTCCCCTCAGATACGTGTACACTGTGACCCATTTCCCATCAAGCACGTGTACACTGTGACCCATTTGCCAACAGACACGTGTACTTGACTTCCCCATGTACCCACCCCTCTGTTAGGTAACTAACCTCTACACCTCCCCAACCACCCTCTCCCCCTCACTCTTCCTCCCCTCTTGTTGTTGTACAGAGGACCTCATTGAAGTGTACTTGCAGCTCCATATTACTAATGGCTGGACGATGTGGAGGCTCAATAGAAGTGAAAGGTAAGTGACCTGACAGATCCTGTTGGAGCAAAAGGACGGCTTGGTGGCGTTGAACCTAGTCTTGACAAAGCCTTTATCACACCGACCGTTCATTTTACTCCAACATCTACAGAGAAACGACGGCGGACATTTTAAAGGTAAAATTCCTGTTATATGTTTTGAGCATCAGTTATTACAACCGTTTACTTAAACCACCAGTTAAAACACCAGTTCATAAATTATGCTTACTTCAATTTTAATTTAAAACGCCAGATAATACATCGCGCTTTTTCAAAAGCGGAGCAGTCAATGTTTGTATTGAATGGGGGTTAAATGTTGACCCTCGACACAAGCTGTACAGTACTGTCTGCTTTACCCACTTCAATGGGCAAACATACCCCCATGACCGAGAATAGAACGGACAAGTATATTTAGATCAGCATGAAAGTGCATAGTTTGCTCAGTGTAAACAGTCTCCTTTGAAGTGCGCGTTCTAATATTGCTGAAGTTCAAAGTGTACCAGTGTGTAATAGAAACTTGTTATTCCGTGGTTTATAACCTCCTTTTTCCTCTTTCTTTATTTTCTATGTTTATCGTTAGCCTTGTTATTCTTTTCTTCTTCGTCGTTGTCGCCTTAGTCTTTCTCTCTTTTTTTCTTACTTACTCTTTTCCTGTTAGTATTCCCTTCCACCCCCCACCCCCCTCCTCTCCAAATTCTCAATTCTCCGCATTTTGTAAAGGCTGAAAAACAGGCTGTATGCCGAGGTCAGTGACCAGTTACACAGGCTACATTTTAGCACAACAGCATAGTACAACAGTTGTAATGTTAACATAACACGGTACAACAGGTTACATTTTTATCACAACACCTCACAACAGATGACATTTTAACACAATACAGTACAACAAATGACATTTTAACACAATACAGTACAACAGATGACATTTTAACACAATACAGTACACCATGTGACATTTTAACACAATACGTTATAACAAATGACATTTTAAAACAATAAGTACACCATGTGACATTTTAATACAATACAGCACAACAGGTGACATTTTATCACAATACAGCACAACATGTGACATTTTAATACAATACAGCACAATAGGTGACTTTTTTTTGCAAAACAACACAACAGATGACATTTTAACACAACACAGCACAACATGTGACATTTTAATACAATACAGCGCAATAGGTGACATTTTATCACAAAACAACACAACAGATGACATTTTAACACAACACAGCACAACAGTTGACATTTTATCACAATACAGTACAAAATGTGACATTTTATAACAATACAGCACGGCAGGTGACATTTTATAAAAATACAGTACAGCAGGTGACATTTTAACACAATACAAAGGATGTTCCGTGTACCAGAATACCACAGGGTGAGACACGGTGGTAGAGCCTTCAGTTTCTTCTCCGTTCAGACCTGGAACTCGCTACCTCGGTCCGTCCGTCACAGTTCTTCACTAGCGTCTTTTAAAATGAACTTGAGGACGCATCTATTTAGAGAGGCCTTTTCTTAGGCGCCATGAGTGAGTGTTGTTAGTTATTTTATTTTTGGTGTTGGGATGTGTACATGTATGTGGTTGCGTGTTATTGACCAATGTACGCATGTTGTGTTTATAATTGTTCGTGTAAAGTGTTTTGTGATTTTGGAAAGCGCTGTATAAATTGCCTGTTATTACAGCAGGTGAAATTTTAACACAATACACTACAGCAGGTGACATTTTAACATTGTACACTACAGAAGGTGACATTTTAACATAATACAAAGCAGCTGGTGACATTTTAACACAACACAGTACAGAAGGTGATTTTTTAACACAATACAATACAGCAGGTGACATTTTAACGCAATACAGTACAACAGGTGACATTTTAACACAACAACACAGTACAGCATGTTACATTTTGACACAACACATTAAAACAGTACAACAGGCGACATGTTAACACAGCAACACAGCACAAGTGACATTTTAACACAAAACAGCATAACAAGTGACATTTTAACACAACACATCACAACAGGCGATAATTTAACCCAACACAGCATAACACGTGACATTTTAACACAGCACAACAGTCGACATTTTAACACAACACAGTACAACAAGTGACATTTTAACACAGCACAGCACAACAAGTGACATTTTAACACAGCACAGCACAGCACAACAAGTGACATTTTAACACAGCACAGCACAACAAGTGCCATTTCAACACAACACAGCACAACAAGTGACATTTTTAACACAACACAGCACAACAAGTGACATTTTAACACAACACAGCACAACAAGTGACACTCTAACACAACACAGCACAACAAGTGACATTTTTAACATAACACAGCACAACAAGTGACACTTTAACACAACACAGCACAACAAGTGACATTTTAACACAAAACAACACAACAAGTGATATTTTAACACAACACAGCACGAGTGATATTTTAACACAACACAGCACAACGAGTGACATTTTAACACGACACAGCACAACGAGTGACATTTTAAAACAACACAGCACAACGAGTGACATTTTAACACAACACAGCACAACGAGTAACATTTTAACACAACACAGCACAACGAGTAACATTTTAACACAACACAGCACAACAAGCGACATTTTAACACAACATAGTACAACAAGTGACATTTTAACACAACACAGTACAACAAGTGACATTTTAACACAACACAGCACAACGAGTGATATTTTAACACAACACAGTACAACGAGTGATATTTTAACACAACATAGCACAACAAGTAACATTTTAACACAACACAACAAGTGACATTTTAACAAAACAAGATCAGTTATGCGGATGGATGCCAATAAGTGGAAGATATCTTCGTTATCTCGCTGGCACCTGTGTCTTCCCCGCATGCGCAGGACTTCAGTTCCTAGACATAGACGTCATCCACATTATCCGCGGTACGACCATCAGCAGCTCCACCAATAATGAACCTGTTTCCCACCAATCTGTCTTACAGACCATTGACACTGCACACATGATGTTATCAACATCTTGCATTGCTCTCTACATATTTGATACAACTATACAAGCAGATGGATAGAAGCTACTGGACAGCCAATCTTCAGCTTCAGACTTCTTGTCCTTTTACTGGACAGCCAATCTTCAGCTTCAGACTTTTTGTCCTTCTACTGGATAGCCAATCTTGAGCTTCAGACTTCTTGTCCTTCTATTGGACAGCCAATCTTCAGCTTCAGACTTCTTGTCCTTCTATTGGACAGCCAATCATCAGCTTCAGACTTCTTGTCCTTCTATTGGACAGCCAATCTTCAACTTCATACTTCTTGTCCTTTTACTGGATAGCCAATCTTCAGCTTCAGACTTCTTGTCCTTCTATTGGACAGCCAATCATCAGCTTCAGACTTCTTGTCCTTCTACTGGATAGCCAATCTTCAGCTTCAGACTTCTTGTCCTTCTATTGGACAGCCAATCATCAGCTTCAGACTTCTTGTCCTTCTACTGGATAGCCAATCTTCAGCTTCAGACTTCTTGTCCTTCTACTGGATAGCCAATCTTCAGCTTCAGACTTTTTGTCCTACTGGATAGCCAATCATCAGCTTCAGACTTCTTGTCCTTCTACTGGATAGACAATCTTCAGCTTCATGCTGTTTATCCTTCATCTCAGTGCGCACTTTTTTTTTTAAACATCAAGCAGCACACTGTGGATTGCAGACGGCTACATAATATCCTATCACGCCTGTTTGCACAAATTACTACATGGAGCATGCAAACACACCGTCAGCTCTACTTCTTTCATTCTGGTTGTTCAACAACTGTGTAAGAAGCAAGTTAGTAATTGAATGCTCAGAGCTAGAGTGACGGAGATGAGATAGAAATCAGTGCAACAGTTACGGGCAGCTGACGTCTCGGTGGAAGATAAACAGAACGCAGAAGTCAAAGTCAATGGATGAACAGAGCTGTATGTTTTGCTTCCCGTGAAAAGATATCGGCTTCTGTTTGCGCGTGATCAGGGACTATCCGCACGTCATTAGTGTCTGTATGCACGGCGCCATGACTATTCGCACGGCGCGTGTCCCGGAGTCTGCGCAGACGTGACAACGAGCTGTATGCACACGGAAGCTTTGTCAAGGGAAACAACGCCACTTTATTAAAGGGAGATAATTACGATCGATGTCAGATGATTCCTAAATGCAATCACTTTCCGTTTCTTGTTCCTTCTGGATATACCATAAAAAAATCTTATCTTCAAACTTCTGATTTCTTCTACTGTAGTTTACTAATTGACAAATGCAAGAAGAAAATAAGCTGTGCTACCACACAGTGCATTTGGACTTGATGCTGAACGAACCCAGATGATGAACTTCACCTTTACAATATATATTCCACACTAGCCGACGGATATAAAGAAATGAAGTGAGAGGTATACTTGCTGTAGCGCTAACACTCAGTCAGTTGTTGATTTTACTCTTCATAAGATGGCGGAGAAGCAGAGAGAGGCGATGGAGGAACAAAGGGGAGAAAACTGCAGTCGTAATCTAACGGAACAAACGTGGTCGATCTAATGAGCTCAGCGCCATCTAGCCGCCGCAAAGCAGAAAGGAAAGACAACTCCTGTCGGCGAGGGAAATAATAAATCGAAGGAGGGTAAATATTGACAAGATAGAGATTTTCCCCGATGAGGACGAGTGCTGTTTGGAAACTGAAGAGCCTTGAACAGTTCTGAGGATCTTGTTAGCGTTCCGGCACACACAGGCTTAGCAGTCGTCACTGCACTGGCTGCCATTACATCCACCTGTCTTTTGCACTTTTGCTATACAATAGGCCTTTTACTATTGTGATTTATGAAAACGATATTATAATGATTCTTTTTTGGGTAAAACGATATTATTATGATTAGGACTATGTAAAATAATTTTAATATGATTCATTGCTAGTCTACTATTATTAGGGAAGAAAAGTGTTCTTGACAGTTTGACAGAGGACACGCGCGATGTCCTAAAATCAGGCCGTTGACATAGTTTCTGTACAGTTTGCTTGTTGACAAGATCTCGGCAGCTTCCGTTTGTATAACATTCATTTCAAATGTAGTTTATTTCGCAGAAGACATAATCGTCAAATTCGCAACATTCTGGTTATTGTGAGATGAGGGGTGGAGATGAAGGGTGAGATGAGGGGTGAGATGAGGGGTGGAGATGAAGGGTGAGATGAGGGGTGAGATGAGGGGTGGAGATGAGGGGTGAGATGAGGGGTGGAGATAAGGGGTGGAGATGAGGGGTGAGATGAAGGGTGAGATGAGGGGTGAGATGAGGGGTGGAGATGAGGGGTGAGATGAGGGGTGGAGATAAGGGGTGGAGATGAGGGGTGAGATGAGGGGTGGAGATAAGGGGTGGAGATGAGGGGTGAGATGAGGGGTGGAGATGAAGGGTGAGATGAGGGGTGAGATGAGGGGTGGAGATGAAGGGTGAGATGAGGGGTGAGATGAGGGGTGGAGATGAGGGGTGGAGATAAAGGGTGAGATGAAGGGTGAGATGAAGGGTGAGATGAGGGGTGGAGATAAGGGGTGGAGATGAGGGGTGAGATGAGGGGTGGAGATAAGGGGTGGAGATGAGGGGTGAGATGAGGGGTGGAGATGAAGGGTGAGATGAAGGGTGAGATGAGGGGTGGAGATGAGGGGTGAGATGAGGGGTGAGATGAGGGGTGGAGATAAAGGGTGAGATGAGGGGTGAGATGAGGGGTGAGATGAGGGGTGAGATGAAGGGTGAGATGAGGGGTGAGATGAGGGGTGGAGATAAAGGGTGAGATGAGGGGTGAGATGAGGGGTGGAGATGAAGGGTGAGATGAGGGGTGGAGATGAGGGGTGAGATGAGGGGTGAGATGAGGGGTGGAGATAAAGGGTGAGATGAGGGGTGAGATGAGGGGTGGAGATGAAGGGTGAGATGAAGGGTGAGATGAGGGGTGAGATGAGGGGTGAGATGAGGGGTGGAGATGAAGGGTGAGATGAAGGGTGAGATGAGGGGTGAGATGAGGGGTGGAGATGAAGGGTGAGATGAAGGGTGAGATGAGGGGTGGAGATGAGGGGTGAGATGAGGGGTGGAGATGAAGGGTGAGATGAAGGGTGAGATGAAGGGTGAGATGAGGGGTGAGATGAGGGGTGGAGATGAAGGGTGAGATGAAGGGTGAGATGAAGGGTGAGATGAGGGGTGAGATGAGGGGTGGAGATGAAGGGTGAGATGAAGGGTGAGATGAGGGGTGAGATGAGGGGTGGAGATGAAGGGTGAGATGAGGGGTGAGATGAGGGGTGGAGATGAAGGGTGAGATGAAGGGTGAGATGAAGGGTGAGATGAGGGGTGGAGATGAAGGGTGAGATGAAGGGTGAGATGAAGGGTGAGATGAGGGGTGGAGATGAAGGGTGAGATGAAGGGTGAGATGAGGGGTGAGATGAGGGGTGGAGATGAAGGGTGAGATGAGGGGTGAGATGAGGGGTGGAGATGAGGGGTGAGATGAGGGGTGAGATGAGGGGTGAGATGAGGGGTGCGATGAGGGGTGCGATGAGGGGTGAGATGAGGGGTGGAGATAAGGGGTGGAGATAAGGGGTGAGATGAGGGGTGAGATGAGGGGTAAGAGGGGGTAGGGATGAGGGGTGGGGGAGTATTTTAATTCTTTAAATCTCTGTTTGCTTCTGTCTTTCTTTCTCTTTGTGATTTTTTTTCTTGCCCCTTACTCCCCCCTCCCTCCCTCTTCCCTCCCCAACTCCTTTCCCTCCCTGTCCTGTTATTCTTTCTCTCTTTCTTTTCTTTTCTTTTCTTTTGTCCAATATAGCCTACGTTTAACAACTGAATCTAGAGCTAAATGAAATAGGACAGGACAGATCTTTCCTTTTCCTTCTGTATTTTTTGTTTGTTTGTTTTGGTTCTGCGTTCCTCTTGTTCTTGTTCATCACGTTCCTCTTGTTCTTGTTCATCACGTTCCTCTTGTTCTTGTTCATCACGTTCCTCTTGTTCTTGTTCATCACGTTCCTCTTGTTCTTGTTCATCACGTTCCTCTTGTTCTTGTCCATCACGTTCCTCTTGTTCTTGTTCATCACGTTCCTCTTGTTCTTGTTCATCACGTTCCTCTTGTTCTTGTTCATCACGTTCCTCTTGTTCTTGTCCATCACGTTCCTCTTGTTCTTGTTCATCACGTTCCTCTTGTTCTTGTTCATCACGTTCCTCTTGTTCTTGTTCATCACGTTCCTCTTGTTCTTGTTCATCACGTTCCTCTTGTTCTTGTTCATCACCTTTTTCTTGTTCTTGTTCATCACCTTTTTCTTGTTCTTGTTCATCACGTTCTTCTTGTTCTTCTTTTGTCCAATGTGTGCGCTGTAACAACATGGTACAGCTAAACGTTTGTAACAACATAGTACAGCTAAACGTTTGTAACAACATGGTACAGCTAAACGTTTGTAACAACATGGTACAGCTAAACGTTTGTAACAACATAGTACAGCTAAACGTTTGTAACAACATGGTACAGCTAAACGTTTGTAACAACATGGTACAGCTAAACGTTTGTAACAACATAGTACAGCTAAACGTCTGTAACAACATAGTACAGCTAAACGTCTGTATTTTGCACCAGGAGTGTAGCGGAAGCGAGTTTTGATGAGGAGAAACTGAACAGTGAAAACAAGCAGGTCGGCCATCATCGATCCTCAAACACACACACGCACGCACGCACGGACACACACATCGGTCAATAATTAGTGTTTCCTGTTAAAGGTATTCTGATGTAACAGATGAAAGTGTCTTATTACCGCGAGGACAATGATTTTGTCAGTTGTGACGGGTGCAGGTCGTTAGCTGTTTTAAGACGCTGTGGCGATAGTGTCTAAAACAACATTGATGTGACCATAGTGCGTTGATGGGACCATAGTGTATCATATAGAATTGATGGGACCATAGCGTATAATACAACATTGATGTGATCATAATACAGTGGTGGGACAATAGTGTATCATACAGCATTGCTGGGACCATAGTGTATCATACAGCATTGTTGGGACCATAGTGTATCATACAGCATTGCTGGGACCATATTGTATCATACAACATTGATGTGACCATAGTGCATTGATCTGACCATAGTGTATCATACAACATTGATTGGACCAGAGTATACCATACAAAGTTGATGGGACCATAGTGTATCATACAACATTAATGCTACCTTATAGTGTATATAGCATTATTATCCATAATAATAATAATAATAATAATAATTATTATTATTATTATTATTATTATTATTATTATTATTATTATTATTATTATTATTATTATTGTTATTATTATTATTATTGTTATTATTATTATTATTGTTATTGTTATTATTGTTATTATTATTATTATTATTATTATTATTATTATTATTATTATTATTATTATTATTATTATACATTATTATATATTTTACCTTTTTTACCTATTATACAGCACTATCGTGATTAGTGTAGCGGTCAACTTTTAACCACCTCAAAATGTTCTCTCAAGTTTCAGTAAGCTTCTTCCCAATTCTGCACTGTGGCCAATCAGCAAAGTTGACCATTGTTCTTCCCTCCCTAGTCATTCTCTCCCTGCACTATAATAATAATCATCATCATCATCGTCATCGTCATCATCATCATCATCATCACCATCATCATCATAATCATAATAATAATACGCTATAGACAAGATTTATTTATTTATTTTATAAACTCTTACCCAGTATTTCGGCTAATATTGCTTTTAATTTTAAAAGAAAAATTTAAAGCTCTGACGAAATATAAAATAAAAGGCATCAAACTCTATACTATTTATATTTTTCACTGTCTTTTTTCACGTTGTTGACCGATTTTGAATAATTCCAAAGTGCTGAATTGATGACATTAAAGGGCATTTTGAATCAAGTCAAGTCAAGTCAAGACATTTTATTACCCAATGAATTCAAAATACATAGGATTTTGTTTTGGTGATGCGGTAAAACATTCAGTCCCTCTGCAACAACAACCAACCTTCCACTGGACATTAAAACATTAAAATACTCTAATAGAGAAAGTCATTTTAAGGAGTAAAGCACAGGCGCACGCCCACTCGCAACCAGCGATAGAAATGTGCGAGTATTGTCTGGTTAAGTCCGAGCCTCTTGAGCTGTCTCAAGAAGTGGAGGCGCTGCTGACACTTCCTGATAATGGACATGCTGTAATGCCACAGTGCTGAATTGATGACCTTATAGGGCATTTTGAATAATGTCACAGTGCTGAATTGATGACCTTAGAGGGCATTTTGAATAATGCCACAGTGCTGAATTGATGACCTTAGAGGGCATTTTGAATAATGCCACAGTGCTGAATTGATGACCTTATAGGGCATGGTCAGCTAGGGCTGATTTAAATCTCATAGCTCAAAACAATAGCTGGTATCTGAAACAAAATTCGACATTTGAACACTGCAGCTATTGACTTTATTTGTCCGTCTCTTGTCTCTCTGTCTCTTTGTCTCGCTGTCTCGCTGTCTCTGTCTTTCTTCTCTCTCTCTCTCTCTCTCTCTCTCTCTCTCTCTCTCTCTCTCTCTCTCTCTCTCTCTCTCTCTCTCTCTCCCTCTCTCTCTCTCTCTCTCTCTCTCTCTCTCTATGCGGAATGCGGATGTTAAAAAAAGTGTAATATACTGTGTGTTGCTACAGTTGTGGGCAGTCCGTGCACCGTTGCATATAATTGTGACATGTACAATCACGCTCATTATCAACCAATTTTTCACAGCATTATATCCATTTAAAGTGGATAACGCACAGTCTTAACAAAAGAAAATTAAAATTTCATTTTGTACGATACGGATAGCACAAAGTTTTGACAGACATATAGGCTTGACCACTAGGGCTGCCCTCAAACGATACTGCCTGTTATGCAGAACCCCCCCCCCCCCCCCCTCCAGGGCTCTGTGCTCGGTCCTGTTTTGCTTTTGTTGTACTCCCAACCACTATCTAATGTAATCACAGCATGCAACTGCGTGTTCCACAAATACGCAGATGATACAGAACTTTCAAAGAGTGGTCAGGCTGATGACTTTCCTTCTGTTGTGTCCGAAGTAGAAACATGTATTGACTGTGTCCAGGCGTGAATGAATAGCATCAGGTTGATGCTTAACCCTGACAAGACCGAGGTTATACCTGTTGGCGCACCTTCCCGTCTTAGGCTGGTCGGCAGCGATTCTGCAAACATTGGCGGCAGCATCATCCCATGTAGTAATATTGTTTGGGTGTCAAGCTAGATAGTTCTTTGTCCATGCATGACCACATCAGTACCATCTGTCGTTTGTCCTTTCTTGAGCTTCGGCGTATTGCGTCCTTGAGGCAGTTTCTTACGAGGGATGCATGCACACATTTGGTCAGCGCTTTTGTGACATCCAGACTTGATTATTGTAATTCAGTTCTAGCTGGTCTCCCCATTGATGAAGATAGCCGACTGCAGCGTGTACAGAACTGTGCTGCTCGGCTTTTGCTTAATAAACGGAAGCGTGATCATGTCACACCTCTTTTAAAGGAGCTTCACTGGCTCCCTGTTAAGTTCCGCATTGAATACAAAATTGCTGTCCTAGCTTTCTGCCACTTTGACCAGTCACTTCCACCATATCTGTCTGAGGTACTCACTACCTACACTACAACTCGTTCTTTGCGCTCATCAGATGAACAGCTTTTGAAAACGCCCAAACGTCGGCTTAAAACAATTGGCGAGCGGAATTTTAGTTTTCAAACACCCAAGGTTTGGAATGCGCTGCCTGCCGGTTTAAGACATTGTACAGATCTTGTTTCCTTCAAGAGCTGCTTAAAAACGCACTTGTTCCGCAAGGCGTTTTTAGTGTAAATAGTAAGAACATTAAAAATACTTTCTGAATGATGCTGGACATGATGCAGTGCGAATGTTGTGATGATGCGTACGAATGATGTGTGTAAGCGCATTGAGTTGGTATTCTAATGAAAATGCGCTGTAATTTAGTAGTAGTAGTAGTAGTAGTAGTAGTAGTAGTAGTAGTAGTAGTAGTAGTAGTAGTAGTAGTAGTAGTAGTAGTTCTCTCACCATGAGCGAGCGATCGAGCGTTGTGGCCTAGTGGGCTAAGGCGGGACTAACTTGCCTGTCCACTGGCCAGAAACCAATGGCGCCTGACAGGTGTGGGTTCGATCCAACATCTGGGCGTTATGTTTCTCCGAATATTATTTACTTTCGACTTGGGCAACGTTTCGGAGGTTTTATCCGGTTACTCTGGCTTGCTCTGCTTCCCCAGCAAAAATTTCAAAAATGTCAAAATCGCAACTAATGTTAGGTAGGTTGTGTTTGGGCGCGCCACATGCTGCGACTACGCTCTCCCCAAGGGGAGGCGGCCCAGAATTTTCCTATGAAAAAGGGACAATAAAGTAAATAAAATAAATAAATAACATAAATAAAAAATGAGGTCATGGTCAAATACGGCAGTATAGGCCTAATTATACTGTTTATACAAGAGCTGCTAATTTTGATTCTTTCTTTCATTCATACTAATCAAAACCTCAGAACCGACCAGTCAAACTCGTCGGCTAGTAAGCGTCTTCAATACATAACACAAATGCAACGAGTTTGACTCTCTCTCTCTCTCTCTCTCTCCTCTCTCTCTCTCCTCTCTTCCTCTAACTCTCTCCTCTCTCTCTCTCTCTCTCTCTCTCTCTCTCTCTCTCTCTCTCTCTCTCTCTCTCTCTCTCTCTCTCCATGGCCAAAGGCCATTGTTCATTATTGAAGTGTCAAAGTGTCTCTCTCTCTCACACACACACAAACAAACAAACGTGTATATGTTTGTGGGTGGGTGTTTAGTGTGTGTCTGTGGGTGGGTGTACCGTGTGTGTATGTGGGTGGGTGTACTATGGGTGTATGTGTGATGGGGTGGGTGGGTGTGCACGTAGTATGTATATGTGTATGAGTGGGCATAAGTGTATAAAAGTGCATCAAGCTCCTAGTCATTCGTGTTCTTGTTTTCTACATTGAGATCCCCTTTTAAGTGACAAGGTGACCCCCAATGACTGCTGTTGTTGTTTGCAGTTTTAAGATGGTATGACGTCAGTTTAGATAGTACACTTAGGAACTAATCACTCATACTGCACATACTAATTAAACATCATCAACGATTTTGCGTTTACTTTTATTATTTAGTGTTAATAAATGAAGGTGTATATTTCATGTAAACAAACTTTTAATGTTGTTTACTGTTGTCTCATTCAACTTTGGGTGGTGTCATGACAACCTATCCTATCCTATCCCGTAACTCAAAGGTCGTAAGGGCACCACAGATGATCGTTTAACCAGCGTACTCCATCTTTCTATGTCCTCAGCAACCCTCATGGCTTCGCTCAGTGTCAAGACAGTCCATTCTCGAATGTTGTCCTCCCACCTCTTTTTCGGTCTCCCTCTTTTTCTGCCTCTTTGCACCGTGCCTTGCAGGATGGTTTTTGCAAGGCCTGATGCTCTGGTGACGTGGCCATACTATTGGAGTTTCCCTTTCTTCACCACTGTGAGCAGGTCATCGTGTTGTCCAATGGCTTGTGTGATGGTCTGTCGAATTTCCTTGGTGGTGATGTGCTGGGTATAGGAAATGCCCAGAAGTCTCTAGCACCTCATCCCCAAGCTTTATATTCTTCGTTGCATATCTGCTGTGAGAGTCCATGTTTCGCAAACCTATAGGAGGATGGAGATGACTAGGAAATGCCCAGAAGTCTCTAGCACCTCATCTCCAAGCTTTATATTCTTCGTTGCATATCTGTGTTACGTTGAAACGCGAATGGTAGTACGTCGGAAGCGCGCACGATAGATCTAATCGTTTCGTTTTGCAAAGTATTCAATAATGGAGTTTATTTACCTTTGATTTGAGTTTGCATTGTTGTTAGGAGAGGCTTTGTATAACGTTAATAATTTGCGTTAGTCGATATTACTGGGGAAGTTTCTGGATCTGCGTGTTTACTCTCGATAGAAATTTCCCGATACATGTCGAAGCAAGAGAAGGTTCCGGGTATGTTTAGAACAATGTATGACGTAAGTCAGCGATGACGATCTTTAATTCTGATTGGTTGTAATGCGTCATTTTCTAGAACAAACTGAGGTCATCTCGAGTTGAGAGAAAAAATTATATGTTCGATGCTCCGTGTGTTGTTGTGGATAGTTGAGATTGTTGTTGATAGTAAGTTGGAAAGTAAACTTGAGAGTGGAAAGGCGATTGAGCGATTGTATGCAGTTGTTGATGTATGCTGAATAAAAGTGGAAAACTTCATACGTCGACTCTGTGACTTGTATGCTGTTTGGACGGGTTGCGTGGATAAACGAATCTGAGCTACACTCATCAGTATTTCAGCATTGGGGCTGAATCAGATACTGATAGAAAACACCAACATCGAACTGAGTGTAACATTTTGGGGGTCAAGCCGCGATTCACGCCATAGCCAAGGGTTCAACTGCTACAACAAGCGAGTCAACGTTACGAGAGGCAGTCATCGAGGGTAGCCGCCATCAAGTTGCGTCGAGAGGGGCCAACATACTGGGACTACATCACCGATAGGTTCGGGTTGACTGCAAGGGCGTGTAGTCGCTGAAGAGTTGCTTCGTGAGCGAACAACAGATCAGGACTACGTGGCTGCCGCAGGACTACGTCGAGGGACAGTCTCGGAGCTACATCGCCAGTGTTACAGAGAGCGGCGAACGGACGTCGCGTCTACTTCAGCACAGCAGCGTATACATCAACACCAGCGTGGTGCAGCGTCGCATACGACGAGGACAGCGGGGCCTGCGTCAGCGAAAGCGACTAGTGACAAGCATCAAGAAAGCGTGCTGTTCTAGAACAGTCTAGAAGGGGGCAGCACAGTCAAGAACTTTCTAGAAAAAGAACTTTTCCAGAAAAGAACTTTCCAGAAGCATCAAGATGGCTGACTTCTGGCAGAAAGGGATGCAACTGAATCTAAAAGGCAAACAGCTGACGGAGTACGTCAAGTCTCAGGAGAGAATACAAGAAAGAGAAGAACAACGTCAGCGTGAAGAAAGAAGGTGAGCGACGGCGTGAAGAAAGAGAATTAGAACAGAAGCGTCTAGAAATAGAAGAACAACGTCGCCGAGAAGACAGAGAATCAGAAGAACAGCGGCGCCGAGAAGAAAGAGAGGAAAGAGAGGCTGAGCGTCAATACCAGCTAGAGTTGGCGCGTATCCAGAACAATCAGCATGCGCCACAAGTCACCAACGACCATACGGCTCCAAAATTGCCAGCTTTCGTCGACGGGAAGGACCAGATCGACAGCTATCTGGCGAGATTCGAAAGGTTCCCTGAAAGCTCCAATTGGCAACCTCGAGACTGGGCGATTCGACTAAGTGCACTTCTGACAGGGCAAGCTCTCGAAGTTTACACCAGACTGTCGAACGATGACGCCAAAAACTACGACGTCTTGAAAGAGGCCCTGTTGCAGTGCTACAACTTTACAGAGAAGGGCTACCGTAAACGCTTTCGCGAATGCCGGCCTCTGTCAGACGAGACGCCAAAGCAGTTTGTGGTGCGCCTGTCATCATATCTACACAAGTGGGTGGAATTATCAGGCAAAGGGAAGACTTACGAGAGTCTCCATGAGCTGATCGTGAGGGAACAATTACTCAACGCCTGCCCTAAGGACCTCGCGATCCACTTGGAAATACAAAAGCTGCAGACGCTTAAAGATGTGACTGAGGCTGCTGAAAGATATCTCATCGCTCATGGGAAGACCCTGGGGCCACCCAGCGCGACGAAACATTTTCAGAAGACTGGAAACCATGTGAACCAGATCCAGGGGAGCCAGACGAACCAGAAACAGTCGGACTCCACGCCTCCTCCCAGGGAAGGGCATTCAAGAGGCTGTTTCACCTGCAACGCTACAGACCACGGAGCGGCTAACTGTCCTCAAAACAAAAGTAGCGGACAGCGGAGCAGTACGGACAATTCAGCGGCGGGCAACCGGCAGAGGCGGTTCTCCAATCAACGGCAAACCAGTAGATCTGACCATCAGGTGTGCGGCGGGAGCGTCATTCTTCCGAGTGAAACCGAGCGCACAGCTACCCCTGCGGACGTGCAAGAGTGCATGACTGATGGCCAACTTCTCCTTGCCAACGGAAAATCCATCCCCGTCGTCGCCAGCGCAGCTGTGACCGTCCAGAACATGCCTGTTTCAAAGGGACGCGTCGGAAATCATGAAGTGACTGTTCTAAGAGACTCTGGCTGCAGTGGGGTCATCGTCAAAGAAGACCTAATCGCTAAAGAACAGTTCACTGGCGATTCAAAATGGACACTTATGGCCGACAGCAAATGTTTGAAAGCGCCAGTTGCGAAGATTCATGTCAACACCCCTTTCTACATAGGCGAAGTCGAAGCGGTTTGCCTGAAGAAGCCGCTGTATGATTTGATGATCGGGAATATCGACGGCGCGAGACGACCCGACGACCCCGATCCAGAGTGGAGTCCTGCCTCAACCCAACGCGTCGAAGTTGTGGAGGAGGATCCATTGCCGTTTCCCGATGGAGACCTTATAGAGCTGCTACGGGATAATGTGGCTACTCCGGCTCAGCCCTGCCGACCAGAGATCGTCGGTGCTGTTACTACCAGGGCCCAGGCCAAGAGAGACAAGATGTCTACGCCACTGAAGGTCGCCGACAACTCCAAAGCTGCCATCGTGGACAGAGATAAGCTGATCCAGCTCCAGGAAGCTGATAGCACTTTAAACAAGTACAGGAACCGCCAAGACCACGTGACCAAAAGCAGTGGTACGGTCTATTTTGAGGTGAAGGCCAAGATCCTGTACCGAATCTTCCAGCACCCGAGGGTCAACGGAGGGAAACCACTACGTCAAGTCTTGGTACCGTTACCCCTAAGGCGCCAGGTGATGGAAGTAGCGCATGACTCAATCATGGGAGGTCACCTGGGTATCAAGAAGACGTCGGATAGAATCCAGGAGGTATTCTACTGGCCAGGACTTCATGCGGACGTCAGCCGTTTCTGCCGATCATGTGACATTTGCCAGAAGACCATACCTCGAGGAAGGGTCCCTAAAGTGCCAATGCAGAGAATGCCTTTGATCGACCGACCTTTCAAGAGGGTGGCCTTAGACTTAATCGGCGAAATCTTACCTCCGAGTGAAGAAGGTCATCGGTGGGTACTGACTTTAGTGGACTATGCGACTCGGTACCCAGAAGCAGTGCCTCTGAAGAAGATTGACACTGAAACTGTTGCAGAGGCGCTAGTGGACATGTTCAGTAGACTTGGAGTGCCTGAAGAGATCCTGACAGACCTCGGGACGCAGTTCGTCTCTGACTGCATGAAGGAGGTCAACAGACTGCTGAGCATCCGGCATTTGACTACGACACCTTACCATCCGATGTGCAACGGGCTTGTCGAGAAGTTCAATGCTACGCTGAAGTCCACCCTGAAGAAACTGTGCAGCGAGCAGCCCAGACAATGGCATCGCTACATCAACGCCTTACTTTTCGCCTACAGAGAAGTACCGCAGGAGTCCACCGGCTTTTCTCCGTTCGAGCTGCTGTACGGAAGAACCATCCGAGGGCCGATGCACATCCTAAAAGAACTGTGGACGAAAGAAGTAGACACCCCAGAGGTGAAGACGTGTTTGAGCTACGGGAGAAGCTGGAGCAGACTCTCGAGATAGCCAGAGAAAACCTGAAGAAGTCCCAAGACTGTGGAAAGCACTACTACGATCGTAGGGCTGTGAACAGGAAGTTCAAACCTGGCAACAAAGTGCTGGTGCTGCTACCTACCGATCATAATAAGTTGCTGATGCAGTGGAAAGGCCCGTACGAAGTGGAGACCGTGGTGGGGATCAACGACTACAAGGTGAAGGTCGGCCAGCATTCCAAAATATACCACGCCAACCTCCTTAAGCTGTACGTGGAAAGGCCATCAGAGACTGTGCATGCAGCAACAGCAGCTGAGATCGACAACAGCTTTGACAGCGAAGAACTGTTGGAACTGGGAGACTTCCACAGCAAAGAAGGCATCAATGATGTTAAGCTAGGACCGAGCTTGACGGAAGGTCAAAAGATGGAGCTCAAGGACCTTACGGGCGAGTTTCCCCGTAACTTCAATGATGTCCCAGGCTCTACGACTTTGGTCGAACATGAAGTCCACACCCAGACCTGGAAGGAGCATCTGCAGACCTTGAGGGAGCTGTTCCACCGTCCCGCAGAAGCCAACCTGACCGTGAGACCCAGCGAATGCATTCTGGGAGCTGACGACGTCGACTGCGTCGGACATCCGACGGAAGAAAAAAACAACGGAGGATGCACTGACTCCAGGAAAGCCCACGTGATCGTCGTCTTTGACCCTGGGCCGATGACAGCCGCAACTGACGAGGGCGTCGTTTCCTTGCAGATGAGAAACATTGATTCTGTGTGAATTAACTGTGTACATTGACAATATTCAGACAGATTTGAAGATGAGAAACATTGACTCTGTGTGAATGAACTGAGCATAATGACAATATTCAGACAGTCTGAAATAAGTTTTAATTCTGAACTTTGTTTGTGCATTACGTTTCAACGTTGTTGAAAGAAATTGGGTAAATTTCTTCTTGAGTGGGGGGTTATGTTACGTTGAAACGCGAATGGTAGTACGTCGGAAGCGCGCACGATAGATCTAATCGTTTCGTTTTGCAAAGTATTCAATAATGGAGTTTATTTACCTTTGATTTGAGTTTGCATTGTTGTTAGGAGAGGCTTTGTATAACGTTAATAATTTGCGTTAGTCGATATTACTGGGGAAGTTTCTGGATCTGCGTGTTTACTCTCGATAGAAATTTCCCGATACATGTCGAAGCAAGAGAAGGTTCCGGGTATGTTTAGAACAATGTATGACGTAAGTCAGCGATGACGATCTTTAATTCTGATTGGTTGTAATGGTCATTTTCTAGAACAAACTGAGGTCATCTCGAGTTGAGAGAAAAAATTATATATTCGATGCTCCGTGTGTTGTTGTGGATAGTTGAGATTGTTGTTGATAGTAAGTTGGAAAGTAAACTTGAGAGTGGAAAGGCGATTGAGCGATTGTATGCAGTTGTTGATGTATGCTGAATAAAAGTGGGAAACTTCATACGTCGACTCTGTGACTTGTATGCTGTTTGGACGGGTTGCGTGGATAAACGAATCTGAGCTACACTCATCAGTATTTCAGCATTGGGGCTGAATCAGATACTGATAGAAAACACCAACATCAAACGGAGTGTAACAATCTGCTGTGAGGGTCCATGTTTCGCAAACCTATAGGAGGATGGAGATGACAAGGGAGCGCAGCATCCTTACCTTAGAATGTAGACTGATGGTCCTGTCTTTCCAAATGGGCTTCAACCTTGTCAGGGCAGCAGTTGTTTGTGCGATCTTGGAGAGGACTTCCTGTTGGGACCCATTGTTTGATACAATGGCTGCTCATAAATATTTGAAGCTATGCACTGTGTTGAGGGATTTGCCCTTGGACTTTGGTGTCAATGTTGATGCCATTGATGTTGTTGGTCATCATATTGGACTTCTCTACACTTATTTTCATAGGTCCATAGGCTCTGGAGGTGGTGTCAAGCCTCTGTACCAGCTGTTCAAGTTCTTGTTCCTCTCCAGCCAATCCACCAATGTCATCCGCAAAACGCAGGTTGGAGATTGCTCTACCCCCTATGCTTACTGTGCTTTCGTGATCTGCAAGGGCATCTGACATGATGCTCTCTAGGAAGAGGTTGAAGAGTGTTGGAGAGAGTTGGCATCCTTGACGCACACCAATTTGTATTGTTCTAAACCAATTTCAGATGGCGCTGTTGTGGAGAACTGCACTGGTAGCTTTGTCATACAGGCTTTTGATGACTTCAATAATTTTAAGGCTGATGTTGTACACTCTCATGGTTGCCCACAGAGCTGCATGCTTGGCTCGATCAAACGCTTTCTTGAAGTCTTTAAGCACATGATATAGATGTTGTTGGTGCTGTAGGTATTTCTCACAGATTATTCTGAGATTGAAAATCTGTTCAGTGGTACTTCGCCCTGCCCTAAATCCTGCTTGTTCTTCAGCTATGATTTGTTCGGCTTGGGGTTTCAACCTGTTGAGTATTATTTTCAGGAGGACTCTCACACTCCTGAAGGTTACCGTTTTGGGGAAGAGTGATAACAAGCGACTGGGTTCATGGTGTAGGCCACTCCCCACTCTGCCAGATCGTGTTACAAATAATGGTGAGGGCGTCAATCATCGATTATCCTCCTGCTTGTAGTAATTCCGCGGCTATGTTGTCAACTCCCGCTGACTTCCCCTTCTTTAGTGATTGCACTGCTGCGCTGCCTCATCTTCTTCTCGGAGAATTGGGAGGATTTCTTCTTCTTCTCTGTTCTCGGGACATGCTAGAACCGATGGGTCTCCGTTTGGTGTGTGGTTGTAAAGGTCAGAGCAGTTCTCCTTTGCTATGAGCATGCCTTTTCGGATGTCATTGCTAATTTTTCGGTAGGCATCAGCTCCGTGTGAGGTGTTCTTTTCCTTTTTCATCTGTCTTTGTTCATTACACAGATCCATGTGTGTGTATGTGTGTGTGTATTTGTGTGCGTGTGTGTGTGTGTCATGACAACGGTAATCGGTAAATAATAATTATGATGATAATTAATAGAGCATGTGGCAACGTTGTATACAATTTGCAACTTACGATGTAAGGTGGCAATTCGCATGACGTTGCAAGAATTATGGAAATAACGTCACTGGACAGACTATTAACGTCTTAAAACATTTCTAATAATCATGTAATGTATTATTATTATTATTATTATTATTATTATTATTATTATTATTATTATTATTATTATTATTGCGGAAATCGTACATCAAAATTAATACGAATACTGTTGTTACAATGTTTGTATAATGTGAAATATACTAGTCTAATTTCAGGCCACGTTGGCCAATGAATGGCCATGTCCACTAACTGAGCTAAGGCTCCAGGCACTCCAGGCCCTCCAGTACTACACTGGCCACCAGCCTGTCTTTGAAGTTCGCCCTCCCTTGGGTTCGCCTTCATACATGTAGATTGTATCATTAGGTAGACTCAATATCA
>JBAHVR010000221.1:110000-125000 GCA_036898135.1 Oncomelania hupensis | reverse complement strand
TTCCTGTAACACTAGCACCTCCACCCCCTCCACCCTTTTCCCCCGTTCCCTCTCACAGAGAAGAAAATTATTACTTTTTACATCGGTGTGAGGGCAAGGTCTGTGGAACGTTCGTGTCTTGAAAAAAAAGAAAGGATTCCAGTAAGCATGTCAGTAATAATTTTCTGTGGGGTCGTTGGATCACCCAGTTTATTCAGAATGTTTTTTTTTTTAATGAGACCCACACAAGTATAAAAGTATCATCACAGTCAATTTTGCTGGGGGAAAAAAGTGTTTGGAAGAACAGCAAAAGCTACCAGCAACAATCGCCCCCTATCGGAATGTTCGGGATCTCTATACTACTATTATATCCTAGTAGTACGAGCGCCAAGTAAGTAAGCTTAATATGTTCTTTGCTTGACGTGAACAGATTTAGTCTTTAGTTCTATCAAGTACAAGTGTATTACGTTTTCGTCAATTCGACCGAATATGACAGTGGAAAGCGCGAAAGATTGGAGGTTTTCTTAGGACGAAGTTCCATTACAATGATTTGTATAGGTCATTACGTCAGGAACTAGTAAATTAGCTTACGTTCATCTATATTATAGTTTGTCTTGTCAGGATTGCCTGTAATGTCAAAAAGTTGGAATATTATGACATATCAGTCCCTTGCTAATATGGCAGGTTAGACTATTCAATTTAGACTTAAACGTATGTGTGCGTTGAACTCCGACTGGCCTGGCAAAAAGAGTAAACTGATTGGATGATGATAATAATAATAATAATAATAATAATAATAATAATAATAATAATAATAATAATAATAATAATAATAATAATAATAATAATAAGAAGAAGAAGAAGAAGAAGAAGAAGAAGAAGAAGAAGAAGAATGGACGCTACACGCGCCTTTCTCCTAAAATAAAACTCAAAGCGCGGCGATCTGTAACCAACATATTTGCTCACATGTTACAGATACTCCTATGTGCACAACACTCGAACACGTGGTGCATAGGCAAGTGACTATTAGAAAACGAAAAGAAACTCGAATTTTTATAGTTTTAATGCGTAGACAGACTGCATCCAATACTATTAAAACGTTTCATAATACTTTTTTATTTTTAAAGTAGTCAGCAGTGGGTTGCCAGACTGGTTGTAGGTCTATGATTAAGAACAGGGAAGAAGAAGAATTTGGGGAGCAGATTTGGAGGCGGAAAATATGTATATAGGTTTGTTGCTAAGAGAGAGAGAGAGAGAGAGAGAGAGAGAGAGAGAGAGAGAGAGAGAGAGAGAGAGAGAGAGAAAGGTGGGGCGGGAGGGGAGGGGAAGGCATATATTATTAACTAACAATCTGTCTATCAAGTATACCAACGTCTGTTACGTCACTTCTCTATATAAATGACCTGTAATTTTAAGCCAGACTTACAGCCTTCATACTGTCAAGCGTCATTCAGCTAGCATATACTGATTTCTGTTTCATTATTAATTTGTCGACGCGTCAGACTTCTGTTTCATCATGTCGCAGTTAGTAGCCTAGTCAAATCAAAACGAAGACTTTTGGCCGAGACTTACTGGCCGGCCAAATAAATGCGTCTGGGGGAGAGAAAAAAAATCTATTTTAGTAAATGTGTCTGGAAAAACGATTTCACTGAGTTAGTAGTGCGTAACCTATCATCTGATTCCCCGGAAAATCTGATTTCATTTATCATCCGTCTGGCCTGTTCCCTTTTTGATGCCTGGCCCTTAGAGACATACGTAGCAAACCTTGGAATATATCGTCTTTCTCTCATTTGGGGTTCCGATTCGATACGTCTATATGAAAGTACGATTGTTAAACAATATTTTGGGGGAGGAGGCGGAGGTTGGAGGGTGGGGGATGGGTGAGGGTGGAGATGGGCTGATGGGACAGGAGAGATTTAAGGATGGGGTGCGGGTGGTATTGAGTGGGAGGTCTGTTCAGTACAGTAAGGCACAGACTTAAACAACAAAAGGTTTGGGACTAGATCATCATCATCATCATCATCATCATCATCATCATCATCATCATCATCATCATCATCATCATCAACATCGTCGTCGTCGTCGTCATCGTCATCATCATTATCATCATCATCGCACTGTACAACGAGACATAGGCTGAGAATGCGAGAAGTCTGGGACTCAGATTGGAGCGAACTCATCGCTGGCAAACTCATTTTGAACTTGGACAACTCGTGTTATTGTTTATGACAATTTGTTTAGGACTGATCCATCCATCAAACCCCAGCTTCAGATTCTGATACAAATTACCCTGCAGAGAATTAGGCTACGACTCTTCGAACAAAACAGCAACAACAACAACAAGATTGGTTTCTTCTATTCAATTTCTGTGCCGAAAACTAGGCTACGACCTTTCCACAGACCAAAAAAAATGTTTGGTTTGGGGTTTAAAACGTATTGTTTTCACCCGTGGGAGTGATTCGATGGCGAATGCTTTATGAATGAAATGTACTTCTCGATACACACCATTGGTATTACTTCCATCTCAGAATGTGTTATCACAAATAATTCCTTTCCTAACTTAGTTGTTTATACATGCATGGAGGAGGTCACCTCTGCTCTTCCATCAATGCAAGGTTACGTACCATTCATGTTCGTCCTCCTGAGCAGTCTATAGCTGCGTCGTTTTTCATTGGTTTATATTGAAAAGGACCCGCTTTGACCACGCCCACTCGACAGTCCTTTTAACATTCACAGTGAGTGTTGCCTACTTGGAAAAAATAAGCTTACAACAACAACAAATGAACTCTTTTCAAGTATAATTAGTACTTAAATTAATAAACTACGCAGTATTTGTGCAACGGCTAGCCAACATTTGGCGCTAAAAATAGCATTTACCCAAGCCGGTAAGAGACAGAACTGGTAAAATAAAAATTAAATTGCTCGTAAAGGTTTTAGTCTTGTCTTAGTTGATACAATATACCATTCCCTACACCCAGACACCAAAGACGCACTCTCCGAAGCGCGTGATTCGCTCAGAAATAAGATCAAAAGGCACACGGCTATGGTATTGTTGTACTGTTAAAAAAAGGGAAACTACTCCTTGTCCGAGCCGAAACGGAAAATTCAAACTTTAGCAGTTGGTTTGAGCCGCGAAAGTCCACTTTACCATTGTTTGATGTCATAACAATGCGAATTTTAGGGTAACCCCGTTTTCGCCAAAACTACACAAAGCCTTTGAATTGAGGCCTTTGATATAAGGTAAAGGTGGTCCCATAGCCTTGTGGCCGTAGGGAAGCGTGATGATGAAGATCACACTTATCTTGGGCCAGCGTAATGAGGGTGATGCCCATCTCTCTCCCTCGCTGCTTTACCTTCCCCACCCTTAAGAGAGTAGGTACTCAGTCGCAGATGAGTCAACTGGGGGCGTTGTTATTTGTCGCTTCACGGTTTGCGGTCACCCGCCCATGTGCTAACCGCACTGGACGGTGCTTAACTTGCGACACAGTAGCGAGTGCTCCAACCACTGCGCTATCCGACACCCCTTTGATATCGAGTTGTTTATTTATTTATTTAATCATTCTTATATAGCGCTTTCCCAACTCAAAAGCTGCTCAAGGCGCTGACCCAAACGAGATCTAACTCAAGCCGCCCGAGGCCCGGGGTTGGTGCAAGTGGAAGGATTTGAATTGGCATTTTTGGATATTAATATTCGCCACCCAATCAGTGTGCGTCAGGGACGCCTACTCTCTCCAACACTCTTCAACATCTTCCTAGAGCGCATCATGTCAGATGCACTTGCAGATCACGAAGGCACAGTCAGCATAGGGGGAAGAGCAATCTCCAACCTTCGTTTTGCGGATGACATTGATGGATTGGCTGGAGAGGAACAAGAACTTGAACAGCTGGTACAGAGGCTTGACACCACCTCCAGAGCCTATGGAATGGAAATAAGTGCAGAGAAGACCAAAATGATGACCAACAACACAAATGGCATAAACACGGACATCAAAGTCCAAGGCCAATCCCTCAACACAGTGCATAGCTTCAAATATTTAGGAGCCATTGTATCAGACAATGGGTCCCGACAGGAAGTCCTCTCCAGGATATACTGCTGCCCTGGCGAGGTTGAAGCCAATTTGGAAAGACATGACCATCAGTCTACATTCCAAGGTAAGGCTGCTGCGCTCCCTTGTCACCTCCATCTTCCTATATGCTTGCGAAACATGGACCCTCACAGCAGATCTCCAACGAAGAATACAAAGCATGGAGATGTGGTGCTACAGAAGACTTCTGGACATTTCCTATACCCAGCACATCACCAACGACGAAGTCCGACAGACCATCACACAAGCCATTGGACAACACGATGACCTGCTCACAGTGGTGAAAAAACGGAAACTCCGATGGTATGGCCACGTCACCAGATCATCAGATCTTGCAAAGACCATCCTGCATTTCACAGTGCAAGGTGGTAGAAGAAGAGGGAGACCGAAAAAGAGGTGGGAGGACAACATTCGAGAATGGACTGGTTTGACACTGAGCGAAACAATCAGGGTTGCTGAGGACAGGGAAAGATGGAGGTCGCTGGTTAAACGATCATCCCTACGACCTCCGAGTTATGGGATAGGATAGGATAGGATAGGAATATTAGCCACCCATTCAGGCCCAATTTGGGCTTCTTTTTCAGCGAAGGCACGGCTACCGCAGATTAGCTCTGCTCGAAGCGAGGAGTGGGAATACTAGAAAGCAGTGCTTGCGGAATTTGCATTGGCAGGCTATCTGGCACTTACCCGCCTATAGCGACGATACATGAGCGTCAGGATCTTTTAAAGTCCGTGCGGTGGAATACATTGCTTGCATCTATTAGACCAATCCTCGGTTTATTGCTCTCATCCAAAGGGAATAAGAGCACTGCGTTTTGCCTTTAAATAGTCTGTGATTGCCATGCGATATAAGCTTAAATTAGTGCTATGTGGAATGTGTTTTGCTAGATATTGTTCCGAAGCAAGTCTTTCGACGTGTTTATATATATTTGGTACATTTTTAAAATAATTGCATGTACAGTGTTGGCACTACAATGGAATTTTTCTGTTGAGCTAATAAAGTGTTCGTAGTAGCAACGGGACTCGGATCGAGAGCAACTAGGTTCTGTTATCGGGATGTTAGCTTGTTGATAGAGTGGTGCTAAATTCGATACACTTAACCGAGTACAGAACAGATTTGTTCATTCCATTCGAAAACTACAGTACTTTGAATCGGCTTATAACCACAGAAAAAGAAATAAGAACATCAACAACTGTACAACACACACAAAATCCTCAATCTCCAAGACTCTGGTGCAAAGGCACTGGAGCAGATAAAAAGCAACAGCACTGAACCCCCAGAGAAGAAGAAGGAGGAGAGAGGAGAAGGAAGCGTCAGTCCATATCATCTTTAATTCTATGGCAGTGTTGGTTTCCTATCTGACTCCAGACACACGAATAAGTGCTTAAAAGACGCAATCGGCCATATTGTGCAATCATACAGTCACGTGTAAAATTTAATTTCCTGATAGATTAATAAAGCTTATTGGTATCACTGGGTCTGATTAATTATTACATCATTCTGGTGTCTGTAAGCTTCAGAGGTCTGATTCATGGAGCGGTCTTAAATTAATTCTCGTAGACAAAACTAAAAAAATAAAGGGAAAAAAACCAACAGTTGTCGCAGTTCATAGAGTATTATAGGCGATGGTTTTAGTCCCAAATGTTTTGTTGTTTCTGATGATGATGATGATGATGATGATGATGATGATGATGATGATGATGATGATGATGATGATGATGATGATGATGATGATGATGATGATGATGATGATCTTATATAGCACCGATGTTCACATCAAAAGTGTATTCTCAATCCCTTCAGTGTCTATAGGAATGACATTCCTCTCAGCACAGTCAGATCCCTTTTGCTGTACACATTCTGAGTGACTCGTTACATGATGAGTCCCAACGATGAATGCGTCCGGGACAATATCATTTCATTCTACGCGTTGTGAACTGTTAAGGACTAATGTGGTCAGGATCACTCGTTGCACAAAAACCCTGAAGGTTTCGAGATATGATGATTCTGTATTCTATCCATTTCATAGAAAGTTTCATTGATTTTATGGAAACTGGAAAGACGGTTCTTTAGTACCGGACTTCTAAATGTAATTACCTGGAGAATTCCGTTTCTTTCTCAAAGCCGAAGTATGACGTCGCTTTTCATTTTCGTCATCCACAGAAAACCTTTCATAGGTTAACTAAGGTTTCTTTTATTTTCACTACAAAATATGTCTGGAACGAGATAGAGTTTAGTGGATAGGTGGAGACCTATGTGTGTGGGTGGTTAAGTTGGTGGGTGAGTTCTTGGTTGGAAGACTTTCTGTGTGTGGGTAGAAACGCTGTTACTCTGACATACACTTGAAACTCTACGTACTTTCTTTTGACGGACCCCGTTATTTTGACGTCAAAACAGTGTTCCGTTAGGGTTAGGGCTGTGTTAGGCTTAGGGTTAGGTTAAGGGTTAGGGTTAGGATTTGGGTTAGGGTTAGAGTTAGGGTTAGGGTTAGCTTCAAAAAATGGACACATTTGTAAAATTGTCAAAGTAACGTATGTAGAGAAGTCATCACAACGTCGTTTCTACACGCTTGTGTGTTCATGTGTGTGTGTGGGGGGGGGGGTGTGGGCATGTAGAAACGACGTTACCCTGACACACACATGAAACTCCACATGGTTTCCTTGGACTTTTTTTTGAAAGCCGCCCAATTTTGACGTCAAAATAGTTCTCCGTTGAGTTAGAGCTGTTTTAGGATTAGGGTTAGGTTAAGGGTTAGGGTTAGGGATAGCTTCAAAAAATGGAAAATGTCAAAATAATGTCAAAGAAATGGAAAGTGTGTCAAAATAATCTCGGTTTTTTTTTTCACAACAGTCATCAGAACGTCGTTTCTACACACACGTGTGTGTGTGTTTGTGTTAAACTGTTCTGTCTGTGTCTTTCTTTATTTCTGTATTTCTTGATCTTTCTTTCTGTCTTCCTTTTTTCTTCCTTCCTTCTTTTCTTTCCCTTTCTTTTATTTCTTTCTTTCATTTCTTTCTTTTATTTATTCCCTTCTTTTCTTCTTTCCATCCATCTATCCTTTCTTTACTCCTCCATTCGTTCTCTCCTGCTTTCTAAACTTTCTGAACCCCCCCCCCCCCTATTCCCTCCTCCCCCCCCCCCCCAGACTCGAGGTACAAATCTGTACAACTGCGTAAAATTAGCCTTAATTTTAAAAAGCCCAGTATTGGAGGAGTGCTAAACTCCAGAGAGAGCCAGAGATGAACTCAGTTCGATCGATGACCATCTACTACTACTAGGATACTTTTCAATAGAAGTACTTAGGACTACCTGCGTAGCAGAGGTAGGCCACACTCGGAATGGCGCAGTGGTCGAAAGCGCGCAGCAGGAGAAACTGGGTTCGATCCACGCGGTTGCCGTGGGATGTTTTCTTCCCCGACTTTCTATAAAATGTAATGACTCTTTTCTTCGCAGTGTCGTCGCAGCCGTTCGTTAAAAGAACTTTTAAAAAGAGTTGGCGAGAGGCTCTGATGATGATGATGATGATGATGATGATGATGATGATGATGATGATGATGATGATGGTGATGATGATGATGATGATGATGATGATGATGATGATGATGATGATGATGATGATGATGATGATGATGATGATGATGATGATATTATTTAAAACTAAGAAACAGTTCAAAACGCGCTTTCACGGATTCACACACTCATGAATATAAAACAAGCATCGTTGGATTAGGGTTGGCTTAATTGTTCGGGCCGTTTGACATCGCGCTCGAAGCAGCAGGTAATTGCGTGACCTCTTGGTTGTTTGTATTCAAACAGTTTAAACCGTCAGTCCAAATCAAGATGGAACTCGTGACACCCAAGTTTGACATTGAGCTCGAAGCAGCGGGTAACTGCATGACCTCTTGGCTGCTTGAATTCAAACAGCTTAAACGTCAGTCGAAATCAAGATGGAAAATCGTGACACTAGCCTTGACATTGCGCTCGAAGCAGCAGGTAATTGCATGACTTCTTGGCTACTTGAATTCAAACAGCTTAAACGTCAGTCGAAATCAAGATGGAAGTCTTGAGACCCAAGGCTTTCAACGTACTGCACCTTGTACGTTGTCTAACGCCTCGCACGGTAAAGCTCCTATTATGTTTTAATGCACCGCGAGCATTAACCTCCAAGGACTTGGAGATGTTACTGGCAAGTTACAAGTTGACATGATCATCATGATCATCATGATGATGATGATGATGATGATGATGATGATGATCATCATCATCATCATCATCATCATCATCATCATCATCATCATCATCATCATCATCATCATCATCATCATCATCATCATCATCATTATTGTCGTCGTCGTCTTCATCGTCACCACCACCACCACCACGGCTACCATCATCATCTTCATCATCATTATCACAACCATCACCACCACCATCATCATCATCATCATCATCAACAACAACACTATCAACATCACCATCATCAGCATCACCATCACCATAATTAAAAGACATGGAGATTTAATTGGCGCGTCTCAAGTTGACAACAGAAACAACAACAACAACATAATCATCATCATAATCATCATCATCATATCTGACCCTGACAAAATAAACGGATTCGTTTACGCGGAACACAGTAAAGAGTGAAACATTTTATAAAGAGTCTCCACTCTTGTGAGGAACATTTCCCGTCATCATCTAGAATTGGGTAATTAAACTTTGCTCTCCTCCGCGACAGGTGAGCGAGTATTCGTATCACTGTGCTATGCAACCATACGTCCCCAGGAACATTGCACCCATTTGGTTTTCACTACCTCTTAGTTGGTTAGTTATTCATTGTTTATAGTGTCCAGCGGACTGCAAAGAGCCGAATCAGGACCACCTTATTACAGAGCAGTGTGTAGGTTTCGACTATACCGCAGCGATAGACATCACTAGATCTTATGGTTTCTATGTTTAGTTACGGAAACACTTGACCGTGATGGCCTTTAATTGAAACACTTGACTGTGATGTCCTATAATGTCATGTGGCGCTATAATGGAAAGCAAACCTCTCTGCGCAATAGTGGAAACTAAGTCACATAGTGCCCATATGGCACAGGCGCTTGTATCTGGAAACGCGAGCGCCTATGCCTGTGGTGCTTCTCCTTTCTGGTATTCTATGTCTTATAGATACACAGAAGGATACATAGATAACCAGAAGGATACATAGATACCCAGAAGGATATATAGATAAACCAGAAGGATACATAGATCCAGAAGGAAGACGCGCCACAGGCATAGGCGCTCGCGTGTCCAAAAACAAGCGCCTGGCCCTATGGCAACAGTAACAACAACAAAAAAAAAAGATTCCAAACAAGCATCGCCACACTAGTAGGGCCTGCTTGAGTTAGATCCCGTATTGACCAGCACCTTGAGCATCTCTTTGAGCTGGAAAAGCCGCTATATAAGAAAGCTTAAATACATTAATGAATTGGGAAACAGAGATTAACCATCAGATAGATCTTCCAAGTTCAAAGGATGAGATTTTCGAGTATAAACCAAGGTCTACTCCGTGCACGCACGCAATCCATCGCACGGACTTTAAAGATCCTGACGCTCATGTGCTAGACGGGGCGAGTGCCGGGTAACACAAATACACCCAGCAAACACTATAGGTCCTTTCTTCCACCCCCGCCCACCCCGTCCCCCTACCCCATAACCGGTCGCCCTGGATTGTACTCAGTTATCTAGTCCCAATTCATTAATGTATTTAAGCTTTCTATTATAGTGGCTTTCCCAGTTCAAGAAGAGATGCTCGAGGCGCTGACCAATACGGGGTCTAACTCAAGTAGGCAGAGAGGCGCCCACTAGCTGCCTTTTATCGCATCGTCTGACGCCCAGACTAGATCCTATCCCATCCTATCCTATCCTATCCCGTAACACTAAAGTCGTTGGGGCGACAAAGATGATCGTTTAGCCAGGATACTAAATTTGTCTCTGTCCTCAGCAACCCTCATGGCTTCGCTCAGTGTCAAGACAGTCCATTCTCGAATGTTGTTCTCCCACCTCTTTTTCTGTTTCCCTCTTCGTCTGCATCCTTACACCGTGCCTTGCAGGATGGTCTTTGCAAGGCCTGATGCTCTGGTGATATGGCCATACCCTCGGAGTTTCCGTTTCTTCACCACTGTGAGCATACCGTCGTGTTGTCCTATGGTTTGTGTGATGGTCTGTCGGACTTCGTTGATGGTGATGTGTTGGGTTTAGGAAATGCCCAGAAGTCTTCTGTAGCACCTCATCTCCATGCTTTGTATTCTTCGTTGTAGATCTACAGTGAAGGTCAATGCCCTGTGGGTTCGGGCGCTGAATAGAATAGACTTAACGTTCCCCGACGTGTCGTAAGAGGCAACTAACAGGGGTGATGTCAGCACGGCATCACTGAGCGAAAATCTTCTACACAGAAGTCTCCGGCCAGGACGGAGGAACCTCACGTTACTACAGGTTCAACGATCACCTGCACGGGGTCAAGGCGAGCCATACTGTACTCGTGGATTTCGGCTCTATAGGTCTTTCTTGATGAAAAGAAACCAGACTAGATACATGAGTACAACAATCCAAGGCGACCGGGTGGAGGACGGAGGGGACGGGGGGAGTGTGGAGGGTAGAAAGAGAAAGGACCTATAGTACTTGCTGGGTGTATTTTTGTTGCCGGCACTCACCCGTCTGGGACATGAGCGTCAGGATCTTTTAAATCTGTGCGATGGAATGCGTGCGTGTACTGACTAGACTTCAGTATGAACTCGAAAATCTCATCCTTGGAACTTTGAAGAGCTATCTGATTGTTAATCTCTGTTTGTCTGCCTCTGCCTGTCTGCTCATATGCGACTCAACAGTGATTCATGCAAACATCCGAAGGAATAAATACGCGCGTTCAATTTAATCACAAGGAAGAAGCAAACTTGATTTTTTTTTTAAATTCGTACACTATAACGAAGTCACAGACAATTTATACGAAGATAAAATAATAATAATAATAATAATAATAATAATAATAATAATAATAATAATAATAATAATAATAATAACAATAACAATAACAATAATAATAATAATAATAATAATAATAATAATAATAATAATAACACGATGACCTGTTCACAGTGATGAAAAAACGTAAACTCCGATGGTATGGTCACGTCACCAGATCATCAGGTCTTGCAAAGACCATCCTGCAAGGCACAGTGCAAGGAGGTAGAAGAAGAGGGAGACCGAAAAAAGAGGTGGGAGGACAACATTCGAGAATGGACTAGTTTGACACTGAGCGAAACAATCAGGGTTGCTGAGTACAGGGAAAGATGGAGTACGCTAGTTAAACGATCATCTGTGGTGCCCCTACGACCTCCGAGTTATGGGATAGGATAGGATAGGATAGGAATAATAATAATAATAATAAGAAGAAGAAGAAGAAGAAGAAGAAGAAGAAGAAGAAGAAGAAGAAGAAGAAGAAGAAGAAGAAGAAGAAGAAGAAGAATGGATGCTATACAGGTGCTTTTCTCCAAATTATCAATCAGGCTCAAAGCAAGGCGATCTTTACCAAAATACACGCTCACATGTTTCAACCCTCTCACACACACAACAAACCCACACCTATAGCCCCAGTCAAGCCTACCGATTCTCCTAAGATTTACCCGGTCACAGGCTGCAAAAAGTTGTAAAAACTTACTATAAAATCGCATCCGAATCCATGTTCTAATTCCTGCGATGAAATCATAAGTCCGGACCAATCTGAACGTGCTGTGGCGTCCTTGACATTGCGACGGAAGAAAATGGCCGACACCACAACACAAAGGCTGTCATCGGATCCAAGAGAAGAATAAGCCCCGAGTGCCTCCCTCCTCCCGATCTATGGCCGTACCCACCATGACAAAAAGTTGCTCCTCGTCTGCAACTAAAACTGTTAAATATGGCAAACAATCTTCTCTCTCACTCTCCGGACTGCTCCAACTCGAACTGTTAGCCATACTATAAAAGCTACTACAACACGTAGCCTACGCAGCAAAAAGGGAGAGCACTACATCATCAAGGAATAAGTCTCGATCTTTCTGAATGAATGTCGTCTCCTCTGTCGAATTTCCTCCCATCTGCTACTAAAAGAGCTAAATGTGGCAAACACACTTGTCTCTCAATCTTGTCTCCGAACTGCTCAAACTGTTGGCCATAACTTTCACAACATGTACGTAGCAACGTACGTACTGTACGTTGGTAGATTAAAGTCCCCGGACGCTTAGCGTACAGGGGAAAACGTAGCAACAGGCAGGCAGGCATGCATGTAGATTAACTCCCCGGACACACTGGGCATATAGGGGACTTGACGTAGCAACAAGGGAGAGCACTACAGAAGAGGCCTTTCAGCGAGCCGCAGCGAAAACCAACTTCCGCCTCTGATGTATGGAATTAATTTTAGTGTGTGACCGGTTTCTTTGTGGGATCATTCCTGAGATTAAATCACAAGGAACAAATTGTATGATTTAATCGGTAGGTCTGGCTGGGCCTTATTAGTCAAACATGTGGTGTAAAAACAGAGAAATCGCTATTAGAAGACGGAAAAGGAAATCAAAGTTTTAATTTTATAACTTTTTGGATTGACAGCATCCAGTACAATTATTGAAGAAAGGGAGGAAAACGGAGTACCCGGAGAAAACCCTCGGTGACATGAATAGTCTCGTACCTAAGTCACAAAGTTCGACCCTTGCTGGAATCGAACCCGCGACATTCGGCATACGGAACCGTCGACTAATGCACTGTACGACGAGGCATCCCCCAATGCATAAAACTGTCCCTACAGTTGATTTTCTCTGTGTATTTTTTAATCGAGTTCTACATCGCTGACATAACCTTTAACATCTCTAGCGTAAAGCTACCGCAGATTTGGGAAGTTATGATGTACATGTAGGCCTACTGTCATCAAACTGTCGTGGCTGTTGGGCTGAGTACCAGGAGATTTAAGAGATCTGCGCTGTAAAGCTGTCCTGGCTGGCTGTTGTTGTCCTGGATTCAATACAAAATGGTCCGGAGATCCGCGTATGCTCCAAGCACGGTGTGTTTGTTCCGGAGACCTTTAATTTGTCCCTTTAGTTTATTTAGTGTGTTGTCTTTTAGTATCTGGTTATTTTATTTTAGTACAATAATGTAACGGTGATATGGGTGTGTGTTTGTGTGTGTATGTGTGTGTGTGTGCGTGCTCAGGCGTGTGTGTTAAAGAATGCGTGCGAACGTGCCTGTGTGTGTGCGTGCGTGTGTCAGTGTCTGGGCGCGTTGTTCTTCTTCTCATTTTTGCACGATTTAACTCCAGGAAAATGTCCAACTTGCTTTCCAGGAGACGGCCAGACCGGTGTTAATGACGTTTTAAACGTTTTCCAAGTACGCCCCAGGGACGTTTAGTTTCCCTGCAGCTATTTTCAGTTTCTACCTTACTGACATTTATACCCCTTATCTCAAAAGTCTTCACTCTTGGCTCTAGCCATGTTTCTATTCACTCCCTTCATGAATGAATGAATAAATAAATGAATGAATGCTCTTCTGTTCTCCATGCACTCAGAAATCTTGGGGCTTGCTGTCTTGAGATCAAGCAATTGATGACTGAAAATAAGCTAAAACTAAATGAAGACAAAACTGAAATTCTTCTCTGCTGTCCCGCATCGAGGCGCGGTAATATTCCATTAACTGCTCTTACAGCTTGTGATGCTGAGATTTCATTCTCCAGCTCTGTCAAAACACTTGATGCTGGCCTCTCTATGCACAATCAAGTTTCCTCCATTGTCAGAACATGTTATTGCCATAACGGATATCTCAGTAAGGCCCGTAGCTATCTGACTCGCCAAGCTGCAAACAGTGTTGCTGTTTCACTATTTCTTTCCAAACTTGATTACTGTAATAGTCTACTTCCAGGTCTACCTCAAACCGAGATAAAGCGATTACAGGCTGTACCGTATACAGCAACCAGAGTGGTTGCACGATGCAGAAAGTCTGACCACATCTCTCCTATCCTCAGAGACCTTCACTGGCTTTCTTTCCAGGAGTGCATCCACCACAAACCACTATCGCTCACGTACCTCTGTATTTGATGCAAAATACCGTAATACCTCACAGACCTTCGGTCCTTATACACACCTGTGCGGTCTCTCAGGTCGTCTTCTAGACTTCTCCTTGATGTTTCCAGGCCAAAAGATTCCAATACCAAAAGTGTTGGGACCAGCGAGCATTGAAATTCCTCGCTCCCACTTAATGGGACCCCCATCCTGAGATTATCAAGGAGACGCGAACCATAGATTCCTTTAAAAACACACTACTTCTGATTTCTGCCCTTCAACCATCCGTAGGATCTGATACAGTACTGTGTGTTTGTGTGTGTGTGTGTGTGTGTGTGTGTGTGTGTCTCTCTCTCTCTCTCTCTCTCACTCTCGTTCTCTCTCTCTTGTTTATTTTATTATTATAAGGGTGAGGGGTGTGTGGCCTAAAATTGTTTAAAAATAATGATGAAGATGTTGGTGTGATTGTGTGTGCATGTGTTTGAGTGCATGTGTGTGTGAGTTTTATGATTTCCAAGTTAAAAGTTCTCTACTATGTTAATTTGGTAAGGGACAGATTGGAAGATTAGACTGTATCATTAGTCTAAAATCTTTATCCCTAATAAAAATGTTTCAAAGCCTCTCTCTCTCTCTTTCTCTCTCTCTCTCTCTCTCTCTCTCTCTCTCTCTCTCTCTCTCTCTCTCTCTCTCTCTCTCTCTCTCTCTCTGATACTATTATGATATTTAGTTGTTCTTGACTTAATTGTTTTCTTCTCCATATGTTCATTGTGTCCATCTTGTGTCTTTCTCGGTATTCGTCCTATTCGCGTACTCATTCCTTGTCATGAATTTGTTTTTGTTTTCAAACCCTTTTAATGTCTATATCCAT
>JBAHVR010000221.1:75000-102500 GCA_036898135.1 Oncomelania hupensis | reverse complement strand
GATACATAGATACATAGATAGATACATAGATAGATAGATAGATAGATACATAGATAGATACATAGATAGATACATAGGTACTAGGCGCTTAGATAGACACATATATGTACATAGATGAATACATAGATAGATACATAGAAAGAAAGACGGGAAGAAAGAAAGGAAGAAATAAATCCAGACAGACACAATGAACGAATGAATAAATGAATGAGAGGCAGAGGGAAGGAAAAAAAACGGACAGACATGAAGCAAAACAACAACAACAACAAAAAATACCCCAAAAAATCCGGAAAAACATAAATGCATGAATTAGAATGACAATAGAACTCGGAAAGACACGAATAAATGAGAGAGAGAGAGAGAGAGAGAGAGAGAGAGAGAGAGAGAGAGAGAGAGAGAGAGAGAGAGAGAGAGAGAGGCAGATAGATAGACAGAGAGAGGGAGAGAGAGAGAGTGAGAGAGAGAGAGAGAGAGAGAGAGAGAGAGAGAGAGAGAGAGAGACAAACAAACAAATAAACAAAGAAATTATTTTTTACACAAATAAAGAAGAAAGAAAGGAAGGAAGGAATTTTTCTTGTTATTCCTTTCGGTTCAAAGATTTTCCAAGTCGCTGGCGGCAGCGCTGATATAGGATCGAACTTGAGAAGAAAGAAAGACACGTATACACCCCTCTCCTACCCCTATCCCCCACCTCCTTTGCACACACTCTAATGATTTTACGAGAAAGAAGGATAAGAATAAGAGAGAAAAAAAAACGAAAACATAAAACTCAAAGGAAAGAAACATGTAAGGAAAGTACAGAATAAAAAATGAAAAAATAATAATACTTATTATTATGATAGCGAAAAAAAAACAACACAAGATATAAAATAAAACAACAGCTATAGTTGAATAAGAAGGAAACAGAAAAGGAGTTATTTTACTGCCCTTGTTCGTGTGCTGTTATATATAAAAGAAGAAGCATCTCTTGGTTAATAGAATGTGTGTGTTTTTTGTTTGTTTGTTTGTTTGTATGTATGTGTGTGTGTATGGGTGTGTGTGTGGGTGTGTTTGTGTGTGTGTGTGTGCGTGTGTGTGTGTTCGTGTGTGTGTTTCTCGTGCAAAACCAAGCCCTCCCACTTGCAATGTAAATCACGAAAATCGGATCCGATAGCCGCAATCCCTCTTCTCTAGTTTCTGGCAGCAGCGTTAACATTTTTTTGGGGGGTTTTAATATTTTTCTAGTCACGGTGTTCAGGTTTGGCCAAAATCTAGATCTACGCACTTAACGCAAAATGTGGACTTTTAATAATAATATAATAATAATAGTAATAATAATAATAGTAATAATAATAATAATAATAATAATAATAATAATAATAATAATAATAATAATAATAATAATAATAATAATAATAACAATAGTATTAATACTAATATTCATCATCATCATCATCATCATCATCATCATCATATCATCATTATCATTACATTTACATGATTATTTCTTTAGGTCCAGCGGACTCTTCCGAGCCAAATCAGGATCATCATCATCATCATCATCATCATCATCATCATCATAGTAATAATAATAATAATAATAATAATAATAATAATAATAATAATAATAATAATAATAATAATAATAATAATAATAATAATAATAATAATAATAATAATAATAATGTTGAGGTCCATTAGAATATGGTATATCGGATGGTTTCGTTTGTGCTCAGTCGTCTGGGCGCCAGACGCCGTGCTTGAAGGCACCAAGGGGGCGCATAAGGCAGCTAGAGTTTATAGATCCTGTATTGATCAGCGCCTTGAGCAGTCTTGGAACTGGAAAACTGCTGTATAAAAGCGAATACATTTAAAAAAAAAAATTAAACATCTTAACAGTGTTTTCTCTTAAACCAGTTGTTGGGTGGAATTCAACCACCATTTGGGCTATAGAGATATCATACAATATTATAGTGATATAGACTACACTGTAGATATAACATCAAAAACAAATTAGGTAAAGTGCGCTTTCAATAGAAAAAAAGCTGTTTTGGCGTATTAAAGAACCGAGGTTTCAAGAATTTTGTTGTTGTTTTGTGTGAGTGTGTGTGTGTATGTGTGGTGTGTGTGTGTGACCATTAATGTTAGTTGGGAAATCGTTATTAATGTTACTTAAAACCCAACCCGACCGCTAAGCTTTGGATTTCAGGCGTCCGTCTTCTCTTTTGTGGTGTCAACTCTGCCTTCTATGCACACTTGCCTATGTTTGAGTTCAACCTTGATGCTATTAATAGACACATAACAAGACCAGATTGATTGATTTATACCTTAACCGTACATTTTAAAGGGGTTACTTTGTTGGCCTAATCTTAAGTTTTCCGGTGGGGCCACATTTCACTTTGATTTTGAGAAGGATCTGCGACGCTCAGCTGGTTCAGTGGTGCATGCCGGGAACTCGAATGTCAGGCAACAACACTGCTGTCTATACATATACAGGCAATAGTTGAAAGCCCGTGAAGGTCCTGGAGTATAATGGTGTTGTTGTTTTTTTTAATAATAAAAAATAAAATTAAAAAAATTACCCTACTTGTTCGGATGCGATTTAAAACCGAAGTCTAATCTGTGCACGCACGCCATCCATCGCACGGACTTTAAAGATCCAGACGCTCATGTCCTATACAGGTGGGTGCCGGCTGGCTAAACAAATGCATCCAGCAATGAAGCTCTAGGTTCACTTCTCACCCTCCGCGGCCACCCAGGATTGAGCTCAGTCGTCTGGGCGTCAGACGGTGCGCCCGACTGTTGCAAGTGGGCCCTTCGGGCGGCTTGAGTTAGATCCTGTATTGACCAGCGCCTTGAGCCAGCTTCTGAGCTGAAAAATCGCTATACAAATAAGAACTTTTTTTGGAACTTTGGAATGTTGTCCTTTTATTTCATTCAGTTCAGTGGATAAATTAACGTCCCCGGACACAGTGCGTATAAGGGACAAATTTCATTCAACACCATCAAACTGTATTAATACGGCTCCCAGCCCAGGAGGGCGGTATAGCCAAAATAATGGGGAGAGGAAATGATGGGAATACACAAAAAAAAACATAAGAAGTAAACAAGAACGGCCTAACGGTATAGAGGAATATAATAATTGAAAACACAGAAATTGACACATTGACATTTTACGTTGTTAACGTGCAACGAATGGGGGGGGGGGAGGAGGGGGAATACATCAATAAAAAAATCCATAATTATATTAAAAACGGTAACCGACACGAGGAAAAATAATCCCCAAAAGAATAATAATAATAATAATAATAATAATAATAATAATAATAATAATAATAATAATAATAATAATAATAATAATAATAATAATAATAATAATAATAATAATAATAACTGTAAATTTTTAAGTGCCTAATCAATGGCTCTAGGCCCTTTACAAAAGTAATATATATTACAATCAACATATAAACACAACTAAACATGGACAGAGACTACATATGTACATAGCAAAACAGATACATGCACAACAACTATCAGTCTCAGACACGAACACATACACCAGTGTCACATACCATACTGTTAAAATGTAATATTGGTCCGTTAGAAGAGGGGTGGGGGGAAGTGGCAGACTGTGAGAACGAAAGGATTTTAAGCCGGGGTGTTGTAGTGCTGTGTGAAGAGAAATGTTTTCAGTTGGTTTTTGAAAGAGTCAAGGGAAGTGCAGTGTCTGACAGAGAATGGCAGGGAGTTCCAGAGTGGTGGGGCAGAACAACAGAAGCTTCTAGCCTAATGTTGCTTCCTATTCAAGCGCTCAACTTTCAACTGTCTAGTGTCAGCAGAGGATCTGAGTGTGCGAGAAGGTGTGTAGATGTGAAGGATATCTGATAAATATTGGGGGGGGGGCTATCGGTGAACGCTTTGAACACCAAACAGCAGATTTTGTACTTAATGCGCTGGTCGACTGGCAACCAGTGAAGTTTGTAGAGGAGAGGGGTGATATGCTGTCGTTTCTGTGACCTACAGATAAGACGAGCTGCGGCCTTTTGAGCAGTTTGGAGAGGTTGGGTGACTGAAGAAGGACATCCGATCAACAGGGCATTGCAGTAATCTAAGCGGGAAAGTATGCAGGAAGTGACAAGTATCTTAGTAGCTTCTTCGGTCAAAAAGTGGCGAATAGAACTGATACGTCTGATCTCGAGATAGACTGCTTGACACGTTTTAGTGACATGGTGTCTCATTGAAAGATCTGAGTCAAGGTAGAACCCGAGATCTCTGACTTTCTCTGAGAAGGGCACGGAAGCTAAGCTTAGCTGAATGGCAGATGGGAAATCATGGCGGGAGGATGAAACAGCGGAGGTGAACAGAACTGCTTCGGTTTTATCTTCGTTTAGTTTTAGTTTGTGGTCAAGCATCCAATCTTTAACATCAGAGAAACAGTTTTGCAGGGAAACAACAAGGTCACTAATGGTATCCGGGGTAGAGGAATTATGGAGCTGTGTATCATCCGCAAACATTTCATGACTGATAGAGTGACGGTTTATGATGGTAGACAGTTGAGTTGTGTACAAAACGAAAAGAACCGGCCCCAGGACTGAGCCCTGGGGCACTCCAAAAAGCAACGGGGATGTGGCAGAACGGTGGTTGTTAACAAGAACAAACTGACCTCTCTGACACGTAGGTCTCAATCAAGAACGTATGAGTTCGAAATAAATAGCAGAAGAAAGCTGCGGTTCACTATTGAAAAAGTGAGAAAAAAAAACAACAACTATAAAACGGCTTTAATCAGACAACCTGCGTTTGGATTTTAGAGTTCATTAACTGGCATTGGAGTGATTCCTGAAGTATAGAGGTACTAAAGAAAGCCTGTTAACAATCAATACGGGATTTGTACATCTAAACAGATAATAAAATTCATCATCTACTTCGTCGAAATCGCACATAGTTCTCTCTGGATATTCAGTTGTATTTGTGATTGAATAGGTAGTGTGTGAGAGCTGAGCCTAAATTTTAGTAAGTTTATTCTCAATAAAGATGACTAGTAAACTAAATAGTCCTCGAAACCGAATGTATTCTAAAAAAAAATTTATAAGTAATACAAATATTATGATCAAATGCATCCTGATATGCAAGAACTGGTCGCTCAAACGTTCTTTGACCATAGTCTTAAAACAATTCACGTAACCATATGAAAGACAAGACATGGTCCTGATTTGGCTCAGAAGAGTCCGGTGGACCTAAAGCAATAACCATGTAATGTAGGCTAATATGAAAGACAGACCAGGATCGTGTAGCAGAGAATGAACATTATATAACCAAGACAGATTATATTCAGAATTTAACAAATAAATAGAAACAGAGTAGAAACATTAGAACTAACATTTTAACGGAATCATTGCGGCAATCAGTACAAAGTTTATACCAGAAACAGAGTAACCTGCATTTAGCATCTACGATTAGAACGATTAAATGAAATGAAATGCGTGATCGCTGGACCCTTTAACAGTAGTAAAAGTAAAGACTGTATAGTTTGCTCTTTGAAATAATATCGTGCTGACAACCTTTCAGGTTGGAGAAACATGAAAATAGAATAAACTGACATTGATAAGCTTGTTGTGTTCCTGTGGTTGCTGCCGTGTCAGCATTGTTGAAAAGTGTACCTTTTTAAAGGGGGGTGGGAGGGAGGGGAAGGGAAGGCTGCTTTTGATCAGATTGCATGTTAGATAAACCGTACAGTTGCTCGTGAAATCCTATTACTCTGGTGACAGCGCTTCCTGTTGGAGAGGTGTCAAAATAGAATAATTGATAACCCCCTTTCTGTTGGAACTTCAGACCTTCGGAGCTTGATCATTTTATTTCCAAACACTTGATTTTATACTTTCACACATTTACAGGACGCCAGGTGGAAGAATTGGTTTATTTTTGTCAAAAAATGTGTTTACCTTAAAATTCGCGTCGTTAGTACACGAAACAATGATAAAGTATAGACTTTCTTTTGCTCAAAGCTACAGCTAAAGTTTAGATTTTCCATTTCTATTTTGATAGGGAGTGATTTCCCCCTGCTTAACGGTACGCCAATTACGCTCTACGATCTACTAGATGATATTTTTGTTCGCGCTACAGCGGTAGCAAACCCGTTTCTAGTAATAGGTACAACAACTGCGGAATTTGTTGATTTTTAATATTAAAAAAAAAAAACTTTTGAAAGAGTTAGTTTTTGTTGTTGTTGTTGCTGTGGTTGTTGTTTGTTTTTGTTGTTGCAAGCTAAGTTTTTCAGTGGGGCAACATTCACTATGAATGTTTAAATTTTAAAAAAAACAACAAAAAACGGATCTGTCGAGAAGGCTTGGTGGACGTGGGTCTCTTGAATTCTCTCTCTACTGTTAGCAGTTATGAAAACGTTATCTTATTATATAGAAGTACAAGGATTGTTCTTGTATAGTTAGCGCCTACATGCTTAAAGAGCTGCTCCGAGCGGTGGCCCAAAAGTGGGTCTAAATCCAGTCGCCATCCTAACACTTGATGCTAGATGCGCAGTGTATAACGCCTCGGACAACTAAGCGATTCTGAAGGACTTCAATGTATGCGCGTTTGTTTCAGTCTGTCACATGTAACAAAAGGGTGATGGAATAAAACAGAGGGCTGCAAGCATGTCCACATTAGCATTCTTTTGGTTTATGTGCATACCTGTTTGTCATACTTGTAACAGCAGAATAACCGGATTCTTTAACTTGCTGTTGGAGCGACACGAGGTTGTTGAAACACCGTAAAATATTAAAGAAAAAAGAATTTGCACTTAAAAAAAAACACCAAAGTCGCCAGACTTATTGAATCATTAAGATGGGTTATATTTGCGTGTTTGTGTGTGTATGTGTGGGTGTAAGCACGCGCATGTGTATGTGTGAGCTTGTGTGTGCGCATATGTATGTATGCGTGCGTGCGTGTGTGTATGTGTGTGGTTTTTTTTTCGGGGTGAGCTTAACCTGAGACTATGGATTATTCTAGAGCACAACACAAGTCACCTCTAGAAAAAGGGCTATTCTGTTTCACCTTTTTTCAGGGCCTGCTTTATCAAGGCGATCCCTTCTGCATCTCCTCTTTCCCTCACTGCACTGCACTCCCCAGGGTCAGAGGAAAATGGAACTAAATGTTTAACTTTGGGGGGCCATAATTCAATATCCACTTCTTCGTTTCGTTGCACATTGTCCAATAAAAATAAAAAAAAGCCATAGGCGCCCTACCAGCATCGTACGGCCGTCCTATTACCCCCATTTTCGCTCGATCCACAGCTAGCAAACTTGGATGATTGGCTTAACCCACCCACTTTGTCTCAACTGTTGTCTTTATTTTTTTTTTTTTTTTTTTTGGGTGGGGGCTTTCCTGTTGGCCCAGTGACCTCAAAACCCCAAACACGTAATCTCGATCACATTATATAAGAAAGAGTATCTGCTTTCCTAGAGGCGAGCGTGCTGACATTTGATAGTGTTAGGTGTGTTTAGGGTTGAAATGTTTTGGATTTTTTGGTTAACCGCTTTTTCCAGCTTAAAAGACTCCAATAAGAAGGCTTTGTTTACGTTTTGCGACAACGGATTCATCCTCAAATTCGCATTGCTATCACATTACAGTAATGGTTAAGTGGGTTTTCGTTGCTGAAACCATCCCTTAATGTTTTAATGTTTGAATTTTTAATTTCGGTTCTGACAGGGAGTGATTCCCCCCTTATTAGCGGTACATCGAATACCATAGTTCTGTGACCTTTTGACCCTATCTCTGAGAGAACAACGAAGCTGAAGAGTGTGTCTTGGGTGTCTGGGGGTAGGATATCAAACCTAAAACGAAAAACCTTTGCGAGCAATTATTTTTTATTGGTTCTGTCTCTTACCGGCTTTGGTAGATGCTATTTTTAGCTCCAGTATGTTGGCTTGGCTAACCAATGGCTGTTGCTATTAATAGACAAAAAACTTCTTCTTCTTCTTCTTCAAAAATAACTATACCTTGGAGTTTTCTTTTCCTTTGGTTGTTGTAAGCTTATTTTATTCATTTGGGCAACGCTCACTGTGAATGTTAAAAGGATCTGTCGAGTGGACCTGGTCAAAGTGGGTTCATTTAAAAAGCTGCTCACGACGGTGGATCAATTTCTAGGATGTAACTTTTTAAGCCGACCAAAGCACCAACTTGCTTTGCGGCTGGCTGCTGCGCCGCTAGACATTTCTCCCAATCAAAACACTTGCCATTTAGCCCGTTAGGAAACGCGGACCTTTTTGATCACGCCTAACACTTTTTAAAGAAAGGAAGACCGCCCTCTTTTAAAGCCTGTCTCGGGAATCTCCGATGCTAACTTCCGGGCAATGACGTAGTCGTGAAAAGCTGGTGGTTTGGGGCTGCCATCCATTTGTTGTTATTGTTGTTGTTGTTGTTCGTTTGTTTGGAAGATTACAGCTTTCTGAGGGTATTGCTGTCAATTATAAATTAGTATTTTGTTCCTTTCTTCTTCCTCTTCTGAAATGTTGCGTCAGTTATCCTCTTCTTCCTCCTCTTCTTCTTCTTCTGCTGCTGCTGCTGCTCCTGCTTCTACTTCTCCTTTTCCTCCTCCTCCTTCTCCGCCTTCTTCTTCTTCCTCTTCTTCTTCTCCTTCTTCTTCTTCTTCTTCTTCTTAACGTCAGTTATCTTCTTCTATGAAGTTGCACTCATTTGGTTTCAAATGTCATGTCTTTTCGTTGGACGTTCGCTTAACGATTTCTTCTTGACGTGCTGACATTTTCAGTTGAAGTGAAGTAAATTGGCCTAATTATATGTTTGGTTCTTCCTGGTTTATTTTCCGACGTCGCGTCATCTTTTCTTTTTATTTAAATTGTGTTTTCAAATTTTTTTATTTTTTTTTTTAATTTTTTTTATATCTTTCCCGTACTTTTTTCTTTTTCCTCCTCCTTCTATTTCTTCTTCTCCTCCTCCTCCTCCTCATCCTTTTAGCACTACTACTACTACTTTCTTCTTCTTCTGCTTCTACTGCTTCTTCTTCTTCTTGTTCTTCTTCTTCGTCTTCTTCTTCTTCTCCTTCTCTTACTTTCTCTTTCTTCTTTTCTTCTTCTTTTCTTCTTCTTCTCCTACTTTTTTCTCTTCTCCTTCTTCTCCTCCTTCATAATGATCATTAGCATCATCATCGTCGTCATCGACATTGTCATCATCATCATTATTATCATCACCATCTTCTTTTTCTTCTCATCCTCCTCCTCTTATTCGTCCTCCTCCTTTATCTTCTTCGTCTTCTTCTTCCTTATCTTCTTCTTCTCGTCTTCCTCCTTTGCCGCCTCCTTCTACTACTACACTCTTCTTCTTCTTCTTCTTCTTTTTCTTCCTCTTCCTCCTCCTTCTTTGTCTCCTCCTTTTGCTCCTTCCGCTTCTCCTGCTCCTACTCATTCTTCTTATTCTCCTTCTTGTTCCTTTTCCCTCCTTCAACCTTTTCCCTCATCATCTCCCCTCTCTCTCTCTCTCTCTCTCTCTCTCTCTCTCTCTCTCTCTCTCTCTCTCTCTCTCTCTCTCTCTCTGTCTCTGTATAATCAGCGTCCTCCCAATTTGTGTTTCTAAAATGGGCTCCCGCGAAAGGAAATGCTAGAGTCACGTGCATCACAAACGAGATCATTTAACTTTATTAAAACCACATGAATGCGTTTTAGCTTTTCAAACCAGAATCGTGATTTCTCGTTTGGAAGAAGTTGAAAACCTGGATTTTGTTTTTAAACATAATGGCCGAAATCGGTTCAAATTTATTTAATTATTTTGGGGAGAAAGGGGAGCAGAAAATGGGGGTGGGTGGGTGATAATAAAAAATATATACGGGAAAAAAACACATAAATAAAATCAAATGTATCTATTAGGCTAATGGGGTTTCCAATATATAAAAATATACTTAAAAAAAAAATAGAAAACACACAATTGTCGTTTAGATGTATGATTAACAAATCGCCTCCGAATATGCAAAGGGTCACAGAAATGTGGCCTTTTGTAAGACTGAGAGAGAGAGAGAGAGAGAGAGAGAGAGAGAGAGAGAGAGAGAGAGAGAGAGAGAGAGAGAGAGAGAGAGAGAGAGAGAGAGAGAAGATATGGTAAGATAACAATTTTATTTTGCAAGGGTAAAAGAATAAGCGCTGGATGCGCTTTTTTACATCTTGCCCTTGGGGCTTTAACAATAACTATTAAATACAACTCAAGGTTATAACATTCGCATCATGGAACAATAACAAATAAACTAAGTCATCATTAGATAAAATCCTTTTCAAACAATTGAAATCAAATTAATGTTGTTAATCTCAATCAACAACATTAACAATTAATGTGTATTTAATTTTTAATGTGTTTTAGGATAGGTGTTCTAAATGATGTAAATTTAGATGCTGGAGTGCGGAGATCTTCATGAAAGTTATTCCACATAATGGAACCGGAATAAGCTAGACTAGTTTTGTAGAGATCAATTCTTGGAATTGGAACATTTAATTTTGTGAACGATCTGGCAGTTGGGTTTTTTTTTTTGAAAAAAGAGAAGAAAGATAGGAAGGTGCATTGCCAGAAAGGAGAGATAGAGAGAGAGAGAGAGAGAGAGAGAGAGAGAGAGAGAGAGAGAGAGAGAGAGAGAGAGAGAGAGAGAGAGAGAGAGAGAGAGTGCGATTGAGATTGAGATGAGATAAGATGTGGAGAGAAAAGATTTGTATCAATACGCGAAAGTAATTCAACTCGTTCCCTAATGTGCGGGCACATCAGCATTTTAAGATTTAGACTTTTGTTTTGTTGCTGTATCAAGCTGCACTGCCCAAAATAGCACGCGCTTTTCAGACTCTCGTCCTTTGCCCACCAGGCCACACGCAAGTTCGTAGCCATCGTGCGCGAAAGCCAAGAAAGCATCCCTTTCGTATCACGTCTTGACAATTTCGGGCGTGATTCCTTCGTTACTAAAAGTGGTAGAAGCCAAAACAAAACAATTGTTGTTTAGATCTATGCTATACGTGCTATGCTAACTGCCGAAAATATAGAATAATTACTGACACGCTTTTGAAATGCGGAACACAGTTTTCTACGGAGGAGCTGCATCAGCAAATATTGCCACGGTGTGGTGCTGCGTGCTAAATTGTCGAAACTTTTGAAAAACCATTAACTTTCATTTGTTGAACCTTTTTGTGTCCATAGCTCTCATGTCCAGACGCTCTCAGCCACTTTGCACTGATGGAGATGGGAAGTCCAGGAACGTAGAAGGGTTTGTAGGTTAAGAAATTGGAATTTTGGCTTGATTTTTGAACGCTGTTCTTACCATCTTCACATTATATTACCTTATTTAAGGCTACAGATATGCATTTTGAGCTCGGGTTTTTAAACTGTATGACAAGGCTACCAGTGCAGTCCTCCACAACAGCGCCATCGGGAACTGATTCAGAACAACAATCGGTGTGCGTCAAGGATGCCTACTCTCTCCAACACTCTTCAACATCTTCCTAGAGCGCATCATGTCAGATGCTCTTGCAGATCATGAAGGCACAGTCAGCATAGGGGGTAGAGCAATCTCCAATCTTCGTTTTGCGGATGACATGGCTGGAGAGGAACAAGAACTTGAACAGCTGGTACAGAGGCTTGACACCACCTCCATAGCTTATGGAATGGAAATAAGTGCAGAGAAGACCAAAATGATGACCAACAACACCAATGGCATCAACACGGACATCAAAGTCCAAGGCCAATCCCTCAAAACAGTGCATAGCTTCAAATATTTAGGAGCCATTGTATCAGACAATGGGTCCCGACAGGAAGTCCTCTCCAGGATCGCACAAACAACTGCTGCCCTGACAAGGTTGAAGCCCATTTGGAAAGACAGGACCATCAGTCTACATTCCAAACTAAGACTGCTGCGCTCCCTTGTCATCTCCATCTTCCTATATGCTTGCGAAACATGGACCCTCACAGCAGACCTCCAACGAAGAATACAAAGCATGGAGGTGAGGTGGTACAGAAGACTTCTGGGCATTTCCTATACCCAACACATCACCAAAGACGAAGTCCGACAGACCATCACACAAGCCATTGGACAACACGATGACCTGCTCACAGTGGTGAAGAAACGGAAACTCCGATGGTATGGCCACGTCACCAGATCATCAGGCCTTGCAAAGACTATTCTGCAAGGCACAGTGCAAGGAGGTAGAAGAAGAGGGAGACCGAAAAAGAGGTGGGAGGACAACATTCGAGAATGGACTGGTTTGACACTGTGCGAAGCCATCAGGGCTGCTGAGGACAGAGAAAGATGGAGTATGCTGGTTAAACGATCATCTGTGGTGCCTCTACGACCTCCGGGTTACGGGACAGGATCGGATTGGATAGGATAGGATAGGATTTTTAAACGGGGAATCGCGCTTCATAGAAATTGGTTTTTTTTAATATTACTATTGCTATTTACTAAGTATAGCAATACAAAAATTGTATTCGGAACTTGTTGGTTCTCAGACAAAAGACCATGGGTGGTTTGATGTCAGGCATTAGTTTAAGAAATTTAGAAACCGCCATGATAAACTCTAATCTGATCCACTTTCCAAATTGCCTATTGAATCAAAACGTTTCTGTAAGTTGTCCCACAGTCTGTCTTGATGAGCAGGGGGACGGGCGTGTGGAGTGGGAAGTGAGGATGGGGTGAAGTAGGGTAAGGTGATGTGGAAAAATGGGGGGTAATTTGAGGAGGTCGGAATATCGACAAGAGATATGCAGTTGGAAATGTTTGCTGAGCTAGTAATTTTTCGCTGCTATATAATTTAAAAAAAAAAAAAAACAGTTTAGACTGTTTTTGTTTTTATTTTCAAACATTAGATTTGTGTTTTCATCAAAAATGTACTTTTATGCATCGTGCCCTCTTAAACAGTTCATCTTCTTTACTTTAAAACAAAATTAGTAGTAGTAGTAGTGGTAGTAGTAGTAGTAGTAGTAGTAGTAGTAGTAGTAGTAGTAGTAGTAGTAGTAGTAGTAGTAGTCATTTGGATCGTGGTGGTCGCCCTTGCTTATGCTTAGTTGCATAGGGTAGATTCTGCTTTAATGCTAGGTTTTCTGAACCGCTTTTGTTTACCTCCCTTGAAATAACCTTTAGCTACTTGGCATACTGGTTTCTGGGTCCACGTGCGGGCAGAAGATCTTTCAAACCTTCACCCGACAATTCATCCTCTGCCTTGTAGCAGCACACTAGAGGAAACTTTGGCAGGCAAACTGTCTCGACCGTTTCAGAGGCGGTCAAGATAGTCTTGTGATGGCACATGAGCCAAGTTTGATTTGTTTCACCAGCCAAATGACAACTGAAGACGCTGCCACAGTATGGTCAGTTTAGCTTTTTAAAAAAAAAGGAAATTCAGGCGTATTTTATAAAACCTAGTGCACACTTGTGAGAGAGTGCCACTCTGAAAGTTTCGGTTTTTGAATGCTGGTGTGCTACTGCAAAAAATCTTCAATATTGAACTACAGTTGCTCTGTCATAAACCTTATTACAGGTTTGGATCCATTGGGTGACATTTAAACACCAGTTGTAGCCTACTCCTTTATTATTATTATTATTAGTAGTAGTAGTAGTAGTAGTAGTATTGTTATTATTATTATTATTTTTAGTAGTAGTAGTAGTAGTAGTAGTAGTAGTAGTAGTAGTAGTAGTAGTAGTAGTAGTATCGTTATTATTATTAAAATTTATTATTATTATTATTATTATTATTATTATTATTATTATTATTATTATTATTATCGTTATTATTATTATTATTATTATTATTATTATTATTATTATTATTATTAATAATATTATCGTTATTATTATTGTTATTATTATCATTATTATTATTATTATTATTTTAGATTATTATTATTATTATTATTATTATTATTATTATTATTATTATTATTATTATTATTATTATTATTATTATTTTTATTATTATTATTATTATTATTGTTATTATTATTGTTATTATTAATAATATTATCGTTATTATTATTGTTATTATTATCATTATTATTATTATCATTATTATTATTATTATTATTATTATTATTATTATTATTATTATTATTATTATTATTATTATTATTATTTAGCGTTTGTATTTGTTGTTTATCCGTTTAATATTTCGAGTGGTGCACAGTAACGCAGTTGTTTGGTCACACCTATATAATGTTTCGGGCCGGTTAGTACTTGGATGGGTGACCGTCCTCGGAGAGCAACCATCGGACGACTCAAAAATATTAGAATAAATCAAGAGCACAAAACGTCCCAGTTCACCCAGCTGTGAATGGGGGTACACCAGGCTTTGTATAGAACCGGTGAAGGTACAGCAGCGGAGTAGAGGAGATTGACACCGCCCACATGAAGCTGGCCAAAGAAAAGAGAGGTCTCAAACGTCTCTCTCTCTCTCTCTCTCTCTCTCTCTCTCTCTCTCTCTCCAACGACCGAACGGTTACGGGAACACTTTTGAAAAAAAGCTGTTGAGTGTGCTGCAGTATAGACCAAAGTGTATTCCTTGTGTGTGGTCACTTGGCAATAAAGAGTTAATATCCTTGTAACCTTCATCTTCAGTTTCAGGTTGAATGTCAGGTTCCTTTAGCATTTGCGAGATCCAGTAAGTGCGTCATCAAAACAAAACAAAACAAAAGATAACAAAAACAAGATGTGGGCATGTCGTCCATTGAATGAGGCAGAAGAGAAGAAAAAAAACAAACAACTAAAAAAATCACAAATTAAAAAAGGGCGAGCGTTGTGGCCGCGTGGTTTAAGGCGGGACTAACTTGCCTTGTTCACAGGCTAGAAACCAATGGCGCCTGACAGGTGTGGGATCGATCCTGCCTCTGGCGTTTTGTTTCTCCGAATATTATTTACTTTCGACTCGGGCAACGTCTCGGGAGTTTTCCCCAGATACTCCGGTTTGCTCCCCCAGCAAACGTTTTCAAAACGCAACTAATATTAGATAGAGCAAGTGAAGTTTGGTAGGTGGGGTTTGGGTGTTCCACAGGCTGCGACTACGCTTTCCCCAGAGGAGGCGGCCCAGAATTTCCCGATAAAAAAGGACAATCAAGGGTCCCTATCCTATCCTATCCTATCCTGTCCCGTAACTCGGAGGTCGTAGGGGCACCACAGATGATCTTTTAACCAGCATACTCCATCTTTCTCTGTCCTCAGCAGCCCTGATGGATCAAGGGTCCCACCCTCCCCCAAAGTTCATTATAAAAAATTTGTAAATTATGAGCGTGTTATATTGGCTAAGAATTGATATAGATCACCGCGCTTGGAATACGTCCGATTCCGTGGAGAAAGTGCATGTATCGCAGCATCCAGTGTTGTGACAAAATGTCGATTTTTTTCTAAAAACTAACTTTGTTTGTTGGACTCGCTTTGTTTTGTCATGGCATTGCGGAATGTGAACTCACCAACCTGAGAATGAAGAACGTTTAAAAACAAAGTTTAATGTCAGAAATATAAATCAATTTTCCGCACAAGACCTTTTTTCTATTTTCAGCGAAAATTTGTAGCCATGCCACGTGCGGCAGTAGCTCAGTTTTTTTCATGAGTGTTTTGTGTAATTATGGTGGAGATGGAGAGGAGGGGGAGGAGGGAGGGTGGAAGAAAGAGAGAGACAGAGAGAGAGAGACAAATAGAAAAAGACACTGTGTATGATTGTGTGCGTGCGTGTGTTTGTGTGTGCGTGTGAGTGTGCGTGTGTGTGCATGCCTAATACACAAAAATATGTGTCTGGACTGCGGCTCAGGCGTTCACGGCATCAAAAACCTGATAAGAAAGTCCGTGGCTACAACGTAGCTGGTTACATGTACAATACAATACAAGTTTATTGCTTTAGGTCCAGCGGACTCTTCCGAGCCAAATCAGGACCAGACCTGCTGGTTACATGTAGCCACCAGTGTATGTTACATGTAGCCACCAGTGTAATAATAGGCTTTGAAGAGAAACAAAACGCCCATCTATTTGTTGACAGATTATTACGCAGACTGCTCACCGCCGATCCTCGTGTAACCGTTGATATGTGTGATGCAGCCTTAAATTCTTTCCTTGTGGACTTGTTCTGTACGTATAAACAATTCTGGAATAATGGAAAACACCCAAATAACCGTTTCTTCGTAAGTGAACCCCACCTCCCCGCCCCCCCCCAACCTCCTCCCCCGCCCACCACCTCCCAACTTGTTGCCATTATTGTGTTACGAATGCTAACACGATCGCTTAAAGCCCTCACTAACACATACGTTTAACATGCAGCTTAGAAAAATGTTACCGTTATGCTGTGTATGTTTAGCTTCCCAAGAATATACTAGTAAATGTTAATGTCTTTCGCTCTCTGGGGGTGTATGTGTACGATCCCAGTTACAGTTTACAGTGCAGTTTATATATTGCAGTGGATATATTACAGTTTATATAAAGCAGTTTCTAAGAGGAAGTTACACCTAAGTGAATAATGTGGCCTGTTTGGTCCACCAACGTCATGTTACAAAACTGCATTTTCGACTTGTCAGATATGATGGTTGTGCGAGTTTTTGTGTGTTTTTTTTTCTATCATATTTATAATTGATTTCTTAGTCGGTCAGCATCTTCAGCAGCTCTGGAGCTGAACAAACTCTATAGGAGAACGATCGAATAAAAAATATATTTTTAAAAATTTTGTTTATTCGAAGTTGAGAGCGTGGTTATTGACCACACCACATGGGATTTTTTCTTTGCAGCGCGGATCAATTGCCCCCCCCCCCTCCCCCACCTTCTTCTGCCACCACTCCACCCTCCACCCCACATCACCTCCACCTTTCTCTGTCTGTCTGTCTCACTCTTTTTCTCCCTCTCTCTCTTTCTCTCTTCACCACACCACCTCACCACAATCGTTTTAGTTCAATAAACGGTGTCATAGAACACAGTTCCGTGATACTATATTATATTTTCATTCCATCGCGATTCGATGTTGTCTATGAATTAATACTGCACATGCAGCGAGATAACGATTTTACCCGTTGGGTGTGGGCTTCTGAACCTCGCCCTTTCGTTACGAAGACACGTTGTGACGCTAGAAATAAGTCAAAAGGGTTTCATATCCTTTCTTTGACCCTTTGCATTTTCTAAACTTAACTTTTGCATTGTTTTATGACCCAAATATAATAATAACATTGAAATATTGATTTATTGAGTTACGGAGTTGTGGTACATGATAGACCTTTGTATTCCATTGAAATAGTAGTTCTTCCCACGCTGAGAAACTGAGACTAAATTCGTGGACTAAAGCGAGGCGTACGATCGTCTCTCAATTTCTTTGTCAAAGGTATAGGCCTACTCGGTTGCGTTGTATTGATGTCTTCCTTCCGTGAAACAATTGTATCCAAGAATAAATGAATGACGTTATAATCTTTCTTGGCAATCCTATCCTATCCCGTAACTCGAAAATCGTTGGGGCACCACAGATGATCGTTTAACTCATTGAAGTCGCAGAGTGCCAGACTCGGCATCATTCCAGAGTCGCAGGATTTTAGGCTATTTTTAAAAAATCACTCCAAATGTACTAGACAACATAGAAACATAAAATAAATTGCAAATGAAAGCTTAAAGTATGTATTTTTAATTTCACTTACCACCAATCTGCTATAATCCTCCAGAAAAAATATTTTGCACCCAAAACACATCACTTTTGCATAAAAAAAACTTTTTTTAATAAGAAGCACAATACCTATATGTTGCACCCATTTTTGATATGAAAATATTTAATTCTCTTGTTTTTAATGATGTAAAAACACTGTAGAAATGAATTTTACACAAAAATAATCATGAAAGCACAATCTGAAGAGGCATTTGTCACATAACTAAAACAAAATTTTCCCAACAATCGGCGTTCATAACGGGAAGTCATTTTGTTAACAATGAATGTTACCAACTTTATAAAAATCGCAAGATCGCAAAAATATGGTCAAAGGGAAGCAATCTACTCTAAAAAGACCCCTTTCAAGTATGTGTATTGCTTAGTTCCCTTACTACTCATTTTCTGTTATAAAAAAAAAAGAAGGAAACACAGACGTAAACATAGATACGGCACGACTTCATTGAGTTAACCGTGCATAGTATTCCATCTTTCTCTGTCCTCAGCTGCAGCCCTCATAGCTTCACGGTAAAGTCTGTCCATTCTCGAATGTTGTCTTCCCACCTCTTTTTTTGGCTTCAGCTTCAGCTTTTTCTTATATGAGAGAGAGATACACAACACACACACACACACACACACACACACACACAGGCGCGCGCGCTCACACACGCACACCCCCCTACCCTACGAGGGTTCAATAAATTAGAGTATAGTCTCAGCGTCCCCTGCGTGGGATGCCTTTATTGTAAAGTGACCGGCTGGTGGAGTGCCTTCAGTGTTACCACTAGGGTTGTTTCGGCAGATCTTTTATGCGGATCAGGGTCCTCTTTCAGCCAAGCTGTGGTCTTGATTTTGTGGTCCTGATTCGGCTCTTTGCAGTCCACTGGACCCTGTAAGCAATGAATAACTAACTTCCTCATCAGCTGCACCCAGCAAAAAGGGAAAGAAAATAGCACATGTTGCTAGCGCGTGAACGTCAGTGTTCTCCTCGACCGCGCGCGCTTTTGTTTGCTTTATGCGGATGCTTGTGTGTGTATATTATGAGCGCGCGTGTATCTTGTATATACGTGCATAAAATGAGTGTTTGTGTGTGTATGTGTGTGTGTCTGTCTGTCTGTGTTTGCTCGTGCGCGAGTATTTTGTGTGTTTGTGTATCGCTCGTGGTGTTTTGTTTTTCTTCCGCAGTAAAATGTAAATTAAACTTTTTATATATATATAAAGATGGATTTATCGGCGACTATATTTTTAAAAAAGAAAGAAAAGACATGCACCTTGCTTTTGCACCGTAAAACAGAATCGATATTATTTCACGCTAGAACCCGCGACAGATAAACTGAACCCACACATCGTCCCGATGGGGAGAGATAGAGAGCCAGACATAGACAGAGAGGAGGACACATTGAAAAAGGATAATAATAGACTTTCGAGTCAGTATGTTGATCGGTTTGGCTCAGTGATTTGGGGCGTTTATTATTATTATTATTAGTAGTAGTAGTAGTAGTAGTAGTAGTAGTAGTAGTAGTAGTAGTAGTAGTAGTAGTAGTAGTAGTGTTTAATTAATTAATTAGTTAATATTATTATTCATTTATTTATTTACTTTGTTTTAATGTATTATTAATATTATTTATTTATATATTTATTTATTTATAATAATAATAATAATAATAATAATAATAATAATAATAATAATAATTATTATTATTATTATTATTATTATTATTATTATTATTATTATTATTATTATTATTCATTTATTTATTTATTTACTTACTTCGTTTTAATGTATTATTATTTTTATTTATTTATTTATTTATTTATTTATTTATTTATTTATTTTTTATTATTATTATTATTATTATTATTATTATTATTATTATTATTATTATTATTATTATTATTATTATTATTGCCATTATTATTATTATTATTATTATTATTATTATTATTATTATTATTAATATTATTATTATTACCATCTTCATTCATTCATTCATTCATTCATTCATTCTTCTTCTTCTTATTATTATTATTATTATTATTATTATTATTATTATTATTATTATTATTATTATTATTATTATTATTATTATTCATTTATTTATTTATTTACTTTGTTTTAATGTATTATTATTTTTTATTATATTTATTTATTTATTTATTATTATTATTATTATTATTATTATTATTATTATTATTATTATTATTATTATTATTATTATTATTATTATTGGCATTAATATTATTATTATTATTATTATTATTATTATTATTATTATTATTATTATTATTATTATTATTATCACTTTAACTTTACCAACTTACCGCTTCTTTTGGTGACTTCTCCTCCTTATCTACCATTATCCTCCATCTCATCTTCCCCTTTCCCGTCCTTCTTCTTCTCACTTTCTTCTTCATCTTGTGTAAATTTCTCAGAGAGACGTCGGCAGTGGAGTCGGGTGCATTGTGTCGCTGTCAACGGTCTGATACACCCTGATTGGAGCTAAGGCCGCGATCCATCACTATGCATGCGGTTTGCCAGACCCCAAAATCCCGCCCTTCTACCCCGGCCTCCTCTACTCTCCCTTTGAGCATCTTTCCTTCTTTTCATCATCATCATCATCATCATCATCATCATCATCATCATCATCATCATCATCATCCTGCCCTAGCCTGTTCAATCCCCTAACTCGAAAGTCGTTGAGGCACCACAGATGATCGTTTAACCAGCGTACTCCATCTTTCTGTCCTAAGCAACGCTCATGACTTCGCTCAGTGTCAAGCCAGTCCATTCTCGATACCCCGGCAACAAAATAGCAATTGAACCACAAGAAGCAAATATTTGATTAAGGGGATCCTTTACGGCTAAATATTTTACATGGCATTGCTGTTTTCAAATAAGGTTCAAGGTCCGGAAATGATGGTTATGACTGCAATAATCATCTTCCATTCATATTGAAAAGCATGCGCCATAAAATGCATGAAACACGCACATATAAAATATAGAAAAAGCAATCGAAGCACTTTAAGACAATGCTGAAGTTGAAGTTGAATATATTAACGTCCCTGGACAAATAAGCGTATAGGGGACGATATGCGACAATGCCAGCAGTGCAGTCTTACTTAATGGACAGGCTGGAGAAGCCTTCCAGACTCCCGGGGATGGGGGGAGAAGAATGGGAGCTATTCGTCTCCTCTCTTCTTTAACCTGTCCCTTGAAAACATCATGAAAACAGCCATCACATTTATCATTTTAAGCAATGAAAAGGAACAACGTCGATCCTTTTGTTGATCCCTCTGATCACTGGCCTAACGTAAGAAATTTGGCGAAATCACCCTCCGACCGCCCTCTCCTCATTCATGCTCACAAACACACGTTCACCTTCCTACCCGACCCCACCGTCTCCTCTATCTCTCTCACTCACTCTCTCTCTCTCTCTCTCTCTCTCTCTCTCTCTCTGTTTTTGCACTCCCAGTCTTTACTCCCATCTCCCCCACACTCATTCCGGCTCATGAGCGATGAATATGAAATACGTTGATGCCATTACTGATTGTGGATTTTCTAACGATATTTGGTGCCTATACATACATGGATGCAGGCACGCTCGCATGCACGCCTGCACACAACATACACACACACACACACAACACACAAACACACACATACATAGGTGTATAAGCCGATCAATCGGGAATGTTGCCAACACAGGGTATGGTCTTTTTTTTCAGTGATAATTACAAATCAAATGTATTTTTAAAAACATTAAGTAGATTTATGAATGACAAACAGGATTGAAAGGTAATCTGCCCTTTAAACTTGTTTTGTTCGTAGCGCAGCTTACTGAACCGGTGTTTTCAATTTACACACTTGTCTACTCATTTTTTCGACAAATTGGGAAGATGCGATTTCTCGATATTTACGGTTGTGCTATACTGTTTTTGAGTGGAAAATATGGTGTGTGTTTTTTTAAATGGGGAAGATTTTTGCTTCTCAATTTTTTTCAACCGCCCCATTTCTTACGTCGTTTATATGAAAATATCCCCAGTTGTGCGGTTATTTACGTACACACACAGGCACACATGCATGTACGCACACACACACACTCACACGCACACACACACACACACACACACACACTTCTTGACCACAAGCTATGCATGCAATTTGCCTCTATTCTTTCACTGATCCTTTCTGATCCGGTAAATGAAAATTTAGAGTTCGCATTCTCTCTCTCTCTCTCTCTCTCTCTCTCTCTCTCTCTCTCTCTCTCTCTCTCTCTCTCTCTCTCTCTCTCTCTCTCTGTGAGGTCTTGATGTTTTGACGCCTTCTTTCCGCTCATTAATTTGTTGTTTTGTTTGTGTTTGTTTACACACCCCTTCCAAGAGGGGCTATGGCCTTACACGGAATAAACTCGTTCGTTCGTTGGTTCGTTGGTTCCTTCGTTCTCTCCCTGTCTTTCTCTCTTTCTCTCTCTCTTTCTCTCTCTCTCTCTCTCTCTCTCTCTCTCTCTCTCTCTCTCTCTCTCTCTCTCTCTCTCTCTCTGTCTTTCGCCCTGTCTCTGTCTGTCCGTCTGTCTGCGTCTGTCTGTCTGTCTCTCTGTCTCTCTCTCTCTCTCTCCCTCTCTCTCTCTCTCTCTCTCAAAACTTGGGCGCAAAACTTTACATAAAATGAATAAACGAACTATAAATCAAAATGGCCATTCATATTTGAATCATAGGCTCAGCTGAAAATAATCTCTCTCTCTCTCTCTCTCTCTCTCTCTCTCTCTCTCTCTCTCTCTCTCTCTCTCTTTTTTTTTTTTTCTCTCTCTCTCCCTACTTACCAATCCACCCTCCCACCCAATGCCTCGCACACTCTCGCTTTCCCTCTCGCACACGCATACGCACTGTCTCCCGACACAACCTCTGACTGTAAAATATCTCAAAAGCACAGCGGGACCTTCGATGACCCAATGAAATAAATTTGGTTGGCAATAGACCATGCTCGGAAATACGAGGGGAAACAACTTTGTCCGGCTTTCCCGCATGTTGTGCCAGAGTTGTCTAACGTTGAGGCGGACATCTTTTTCAAACGAACACCGTTTCTCGCCTACAATTTCTGCTTTGTCCTCCATCAAACCTCCCGGATCAACCGAAAGATTGATTTCACACACACCCACAGGCACACACGCACGCACACACACACACTTCTTGACCACAAGCTATGCATGTAATTTGCCTCTTTTCTTTCACTGATCCTTTCTGATCCGGTAAATGAAAATTTAGAGTTCGCATTCTCTCTCTCTCTCTCTCTCTCTCGCCGGGTCTCTGTCTGTCCGTCTGTTTGTTTCTCTGTCTGTCTGTCTGTCTCTTTCTCTCTCAAAACTTGGGCGCAAAACTTTACATAAAATGAATAAACGAACTATAAATCAAAAAGGCCATTCATATATGAATCATAGGCTCAGCTGAAGATAATCTCTCTCTCTCTCTCTCTCTCTCTCTCTCTCTCTCTCTCTCTCTCTCTCTCTCTCTCCCTACTTACTGACCCACCCTCCCACCCAGTCCCTCGCACACTCTCGCTTTCCCTCTCGCACACGCATACGCACTGTCTCCCGACACAACCCCTGAATGTAAAATATCTCAAAAGCACAGCGGGACCTTCGATGACCCAATGAAATAAATTTAGTTGGCAATAGCTCGGAAGTACGAGGGGAAACAACTTTGTCCGGCTTTCCCTCATTTTGTGCCAGAGTTGTCTAACGTTGAGGCGGACATCTTTTTCAAACGAACCCCGTTTCTCGCCTACAATTTCTGCTTTGTCCTCCATCAAACCTCCCGGATCAACCGAAAGATTGATTTCAGTTGCAATCCTGGCTAACTCCGCTAGTCCAGCCTTGCACTGCCCTGCAATCATCACCCACATTTCCCGCAGCAGAATAGCCTACACCTCGGGATAGACGCGATGTCCGCCCGGAAAACTTTAGGTGACTAAAAACAAAACAAAAAGACAAGTTGTCTCCCATTTCCGAAAACGGTCTATTCCTTCTTTTTTAAGACCATTGCTGTTCTGTCTCTGCCTTTCTGTCTGTCTCTCTCTCACAAACACATACATTTGTCACCCTCTCCCTCTCCTCATTTCCCTTTCTCTCCCCCATCTCCCTCTCTCTCCTCTCTTTGTTTCTGTTGCTATCTCTCCCCTTCCCCCTGCCCTCCTTTCCTTCCTCGCGCGCTCTCTCTCTCTCCCTCTCTTTCTTTGACTATGTCTCTTTCTTTCTCCCATCCGCCCACCTCTCTCTCTCTTTCTCTCTCTCTCTCTCGACACACCCTCTCTCTTTCCCTCCTTTCTACGCACTCTCTTGCCACACGTGCTATGAATGCGAAATTTCTTAATCCCCCCCCCCCCCGCCCCTCCCCTCGGGACTTTGTTGATACAGTAAAAGAATGAAACGGCGCCCTTTATGGAAAATATTGTCTGATATTTGACACCAGATAAATGACATTTTCTTCTTCTTTTTGCCTAAAGTTATTTGTTCTTCTTCGATACTTACTTTCTTTAATTCGATGCTGTCGACTATCATATCCTCTGCGAACGTCTCCGTGTAGTGTTTTGTTGCACGGAGGCGGTTCAAATCTTATCTTTCTGAGCGCACTCAATCCGTCTTTGCTTAAGTCTGCTCCTTCTCCTCTAAAATACAGTGTCCCTCAAGGATTCGTTTTAGGTTCCATTTTATTTACTATGTATTTGCAGCCTCTTAGTTCTGCCATACTAGTTCTTGAGCATCTATACCACTTCTTCGCTGACGATTCACAGGCATAGGCCTACACATCTTTTCTTCCAGCAGACAGCCAGATCCTGGCTCAGATCATATCTGAATGCATTGGATCCATTGCTGAATGGATGAGTCGTAACAAGCTGCAAATGAACAATTACAAAACTGAACTAACTGCCATTGGTACTCGTCACTGTTTGCGGCAGGCGTCTCTAGACTCCCTGACATTGTCTGGGTACGAGATCAAGTTCTCTCAAGTTTAGAAAGGGTCGATGTACAATTGACCATCTTGTGAAATTAACCAGTCATGCTAAGTAACAGTGTGCTCACAGAAAAAGTACTCTTGCCGCTTTCTTTGATATAAGAAATGCTTATGACAGTGTTTGGCATGCTAGACTGCTTTATAAATTAAAACATATGGGAATAAGCGATCATATGTATCATTCAGATCATCAAGCCTTGCAAAGACCATCCTGCAAGGCACAGTGCAAGGAGGCAGAAGAAGATGGAGACAGAAAAAAAGGTGGGAGGACAACATTCGAGAGTGGACTGGTCTGACACTGAACAAAGCCACAAGGGTTGATGAGAACAGAGGAAGGTGGAGTACGCTGGTTAAACGATCATCTGTGGTGCCCCTACGACCTTTGAGTTACGGGATAGGATAGGATGTATCATTGCATACAAAGTTATTTAAGTAGCAGATCTATGTGTACAAGTGTCGATAATGCTTATTCATATTTTTATAACATCGATACGGAGATACTTCAGGGGTCTATTATTGCCATTTTGTTTTCAATCCTCATTCATGATCTTCCCAAAGTTATTTCTAAATCAGCAAATGTAGTTAAGTATGTGGATGACCATTGCTATGTGGATTAATACGTCTCTTAGAAAGCATACTAAACAGAGAGTTTTTTTTTTTTTTACATTACATGGTTATTGCTTTAGGTCCATCGGACTCTTTCGAGCCAAATCAGGACCAGTAAAAAAAAAAAAAGACTGAGAGAGTGGTAATATATGTATAGAAACCTTTTCAAGAAGAACTGAGTAAAAATAACGGCATGGAACTGTCTACAGATAAAACTTATTTGGGGCTGTTCATTAATGGGAAAATCATAAATTAATTATTACCCGATTTGAAATTAAGTTATCAAATTCTTGCTTACAAGCAGCATGTACAATTTCTCGGAGTTCAACTAACAAATAAACTGAACTGGAAGTTACATATTGAGCATTTAATAACAAAAGCAAGGAAAACCTTGAATTTATTGAAAATTATTAATATGCAAATACGGGGTCAAAATACTACATCTCTATTACATTTAGCCATACCTCTAGTTCAATCAAAGCTTATCTATGTTCAGGAAGTATATTTTCCAGCAAATAATTCATTATTAAATAAATTACAAAGTATTGACATTAGGCCTATTGAAATTGCATTAGTAGTTCCAGTTCATGCTAACACTCTATGAATATACCACGCAGCTGGAATATTACCATTAAATCAACAAAATTAAATCAACAAAGTCAAATGTCTACTTCAAAATATGTGGTATGGTGTACCTGCAAATTCGGTGTATGATAAAATGTATATTGACGCTCAACAAGATTATCCAAAAAGAACCCCCCAAAAATATGAAGTACTTGCAGCCAATTAGAAACTATACAAAAGACCTTTTTTGATAAGTGTAGCATTGATATCACATCAATATCAGTTCTTCCATTAGCACCATTGATTCCACACATGTACACATTTTGTTATTGACTGTACCCAAACTAAAAAAAGAGGATAATCCTTAATTTAGTAGTTACTGAGGCAAAAGCATATTGAAAGTAATTACAAAAACCATACGCAAAATTTTAGATTCTTCAAGTAGTGGATCAGCGTATACTATTCCTGTAAAAATATAAGAATATCATATTATTTAGGAAAATTATTTTTTTTAAATATTTATAGCTGAGTTATATGCTATTTTATTGGCTTTAAATTTCATCATGACTTCATCTTTAGAATTATTTGGTATACTAGTATGTGTTGATTCAAAAGCGGTTCTGAATGCATTAAAACAGTGGAACTGTAAAGTTAGAAGTGAGTTTATATTTGAAATTAAACATAATTATGATGCATTGTATGATTTATAGAGGAACAGATATTGATTTCTGTTGGGTTCCATCACATTGCAAAATTCATTGGAATGAGGTATGTGACAGACTAGCCAAGGAAGGAGCACAAAGGTTGTCAAATTCTATAACTATAACAAATTGGAATATGTGTAATCATGAAATGTTTTCTTTACTAGAAAAGGCAGTGTATCATGATAATAGCATTATAAAGATATCTATACTAAATTGTTCCAGATCACGTTCTAAATATATAAATTAAGAACACTAAATACTCCGCAGAAGTTCAATGTGTATGTAATACAATTCTATCAGCACATCACCTTCTATTTGAATGCTCAGTTTTAATAGACATATTTAAAGTAAATGTGCATAAAATAAATGAATATGGACATTCGGTAGACATGGTTCTATATCATCCAAATGTTACAGACATTGTGAAAGTTATTGCTAAATCTCCTGTTTGTAGACTTTTATAGACTGTTTAAAATTATGTTTTTAAATCGTTACAGTGTTTTAAAAGTTCAATTGTCATTGTCTAATTTCATCTAAATGTGTGAATAAACTTTAAATAAAAGATTGATTGATTGACTGCACAGAAGAACGAAAACACACGAACCATGTTTCAAAAGAACTGCGAATGCGGGTGCACAATTAGAATGTTAGTGTTGACACCATTCATATCGATTAATATAGGATCTTATGTTAGTTTTGGCAACATTCATATACATGTAGATTAATATAGGATCCTATATTGTTTATTTTTTATGCGATGGCAAATGCGTATATACACAGTTAGTATGCTAAAGAGAATATTATACACTCAATTAGTATGCTAAAAGGAATACAGTGTTACCACTAGGGTTGTTTCAGCATATCTTTCATACGGATCAGGGATGAGTCCTCTTTGAACCAAGTTCTGGTCCTGATTTTGTGGCCCTGATTCGGCTCTTTACAGTCCGCTGGACCCTGTAAGCAATGAGTAACTTACTTGCTATATTCTCAGTTAGTATGCTAATTGTATGCTTAAAGG
>JBAHVR010000221.1:10000-70000 GCA_036898135.1 Oncomelania hupensis | reverse complement strand
GTGATTGTAACTGTTATCAAGTGGCTGGACTACATATGATTCATAGCCGTGTGAAAGCTAGTGTGACAGTAATCTTTTACCATTTTTCTTTCTATTTCTGTACCCCAACCTTAACACAGAACGAGCTAAACAAATAAATTTATTAAAGTAATTCATAGGGTGACTTACTAGCAGTTCCCACCGAATAAACGTGATGGTCCATAATTCCATTGTGCAGAGCCCATAAACCCCACGTGACACTTTAATTGGCGAGCCTAGCTAGGATCTGTGTATAATAGGAATTGGGTATAACCGGACCTAAGTACAATAAAATTAGATAACAGTAGAAGTAGAATAACTTAGAATAGTGTAAGGGTATAACACTGATCAGTTTTTGGTGCACTATTCTTTACTTAAAAACTTTTTTGCTTCAATTATTTTTGTGCCTGTATGTTGCATTGTTCTTTTGCAGGTTTTGCTTAAATAACTGTTGTATGCCACTTGACGCTTGTTTTATTCTATTATTGATTACGAATTTGATTGTCTTTGCATTGTTTTTATTGAATTGCAATATTGCTAGTGTTTTGGTATTCCACTTGATTCAGAGGTTGTTCATAGACACGTTTGGCAATGTCGGACCCAGTGGCCTTGAGATTGCGTTTCAAGGAATTGGGAGAAGCCTTACACTTAGCAGGGGGAGACCTAATTGCGTATATAAATGCAGAGGTAGAGAAGCAGGAGGCTAAGGCAGAGAGAGCAGCAGAGAGAGAAGCGAAGAAATTAGAAGCAGAGCAGAAGAAACTAGAGTTAGAAGCAGCAAGAGAGCAAAAGAAACTGGAACTAGAAGCAGAGCAGAAGAAATTAGCATTAGAAGCAGAGCAAAAGAAAGCAGAGTTAGAAGCAGCAAGAGAACAGAAGACATTAGAATTAGAAGGAGAACAGAAGAAGGCAGCATTAGCAGCAGAGAGAGAAGCAGAAGTTAGGAAATGGGAGTATGAGCGGGCAGAAAAAGAAAACGAGAGGGAAGAAAAGGAAAAAGAAAGACAGCATGAGTTAGAGCTAAGAAGATTGGGATCAGGAGCTTCAAGTTCTTCCTCAACCCCTTCCCACTCAGATCAGCTAGAGGTAGCATCCAACCCTGTACAAGGAATGTCATTTCCACTGGGACATTCAATGAGAGAGAGGAAGGTCTAGATCTCTATCTGACTAGGTTCGAGCGTCTAGCAACAGAGTATAAACTAGATCCCACCCATTGGCCTTTTAAGCTTAGTCAAGGGCTTAGAGGAAAGGCTTATGACATCTACAGTAAGCTACCGACTGACAGAGTGACTGACTATCACAAAGTAAAAGAGGCACTCCTAACGGGATTCGAACTGACAGGAGAATGCTACCGGCAAAAGTTCCGCACCAACCGGAGAGTGAAAGGAGAGAGCTATGCGCAGTTCGCGGATCGGTTGTCCACAACGCTGGATAAGTGGATTAGCCAGTCAGCCACGGCTAAGACGTATGATGGACTGACAGAACTGTTAGTATGGGAACAGCTACGGGAAACCATGACCCCCGAGCTGAGAACATTCTCAGTAGAGCAGGGCGCGGAAAGACTAGAAGATCTGGTCAAGGTCGCAGATAGGTACGTGGCCGCACACGGAGAAGCCAAGAGCTTCAGGCGAGACCTAAAGCCTAACGGGAAAGAGGCACAGAAACGAAGCCCTACCCGGGAAGAGCGCACCGCGAATAAGCCGAATAACCCCAGACCTGGGCAAAATAAAGGACCCAACACGGAATTCGGGAAAAGAGGTCCCGCAGAACAGAGACGGTATTGTTCGTTCTGCAACAGAAACAATCACTCCACCGCAGAATGTTTCAAGTTGGCCGCACAACGTAGGGAAGAGCGCGAAAGCCGGCCAGCGCACAGAGTTCTAACTCAAAGTAGCGGTAACAAGCCACACACAATCGGAGATCACCCATCGGTGACAGACACGGTCAAGGTCAACGGAAAAGAAGCGAACTGTCTGTATGACACAGGTCTATCATACGACGCGATAGTTAGCGAATCTCTTGTATCGCGCGCGGACTTGACAGACAAGACAGTCGACTTACAAGGAGCAGACTTGACGAAACCGACGACTACTTGCCCAATAGCATGGATCGAAGTAGAGAGTAGGTACGTCACAGGACGAATCCAAGCAGCTGTTTTACAGAAACCCCTGTATGATCTAGTGCTAGGTTGTAGGTATGTGTTCTTAGGCACGCCCCCTAAAACTGTAGAGATAGCTGCAGTGCAAACCAGGGCCCAAGCTAAAACCCAACCACCCCAGCCCGAGTTCGCTCCGAATCCAGGACTCGAAGAGATCAAAACAGCACAGAAAGAAGACACCTCGATAGCGAAGTGCTTCCAGAAGCTACCCAAGGCGCACACACCCCCGCACAAGGGAGACTTCTACATGGAAGAGGGAGTTCTACATCGACAAGGAGATGGAGATCACACCCAACTAGTACTACCAGCCACCCTTCGAGCCCAAGTACTAGAATTAGGCCACAGCATGCCACTCAGCGGACACATGGGAATTGGAGCCACAGTGCAGAGAATCAGCGCACACTACTATTGGCCAGGAATCACGGAGGATGTCAAGCGCTACGTGAAATCTTGCCACCAATGTCAACGATATTCCCCGCGACATCACACCGTACCAGTTACCTTAGGACCATCGGTAGTAGTCGGCGTGCCATTCCAGCAAGTCTCAGTAGACATAGTAGGACCACTGCCCATGACCAAGAAGAGGAACAGATTTCTACTCACACTCGTCGACGCATGTACGATGTGGTGCGAAGCAGTCCCGTTGCCAGCGATCGACACCAAGAAGATTTTCAGATGCACTCATTGCCATCTTTACCAGAGTCGGATTCCCGGACAGCATTAGAACGGACAACGGATCTCAGTTCACCGGCCGCCTGATGCAAGACGTGTTCGAGTTGATACAAGTTCATCACATTCGCACACCACCATACCACCCCGCCAGCAACGGACAAGTAGAAAGACTGAATGGAACCCTTCTCACCATCCTCAGGAAAGTCGCCGACGACAATCCAGAAGCGTGGGACACCTACGTGAATGCGGCACTGTTCGCATACAGAGAAACGCCCCATGCAGCCACAGGCTACACCCCGTCAACATTGCTCTTCGGCAGACCTCTAGCAGGACCGCTAGAAGCCCTACGCAGAAGTTGGACGGAGGCCAAGATAGACGACACACCAAGAGGTGCCACCAAGTACGTCGCAGACCTGCAGGAAACCCTCAAAGCAACGTGGAAGAAAGCTGGTGAAGCACTGAAGAAGGCAAGAGCCCGTCAGGCGAAGTACTACAACCGCCACGCGAGGGACAGAGAACTGCAAGTCGGCGATCAAGTGCTACTCTTACTTCCAAGTGGAACCAACAAGCTGGACATCGCTTGGAGAGGACCGTACCGGGTGACTGCCAAGAAATCCAAGACAGTCTACCAAGTAGAGGTGAACGGGAGAGCCCGATACCACCACATTAATCTCCTCAAGAAGTATACGGACCGACCAGCGACCCCCAGCACTCACAACTTGCTAGCCATCGCCATCGCGGAAGAAGGAGAAAGCATGGAGACCAATGCAGTAGAGTATCCCCTGCACTCCAAAGAAACCTACAAAGACGTGATACTCAACGGAGACCTAGCCGCTAAACAGCGACAGCAAGTACTACAGGTCATTCGCCAACATCAGACTGTGCTCACAGACCGACCAGGGAGGACAGACCTCGTCGAAGTAACCTTAACGGTGACCGACCCAACACCCGTCCGCCAGAAGCTCTACCCGATGCCACTGTCTCAGCAGCGAGCCATCAAGGAAGAGATAGACACCTTACTGGCAGCCGGAATCATCTCAGAGTCTACTTCACCCTACAGCGCAGGCACGGTATTGTTGCGAAAACCCAACGGAGAGCATCGACTGTGCATCGACTTCAGACTCCTGAATGCGGTAACGCAGTTCCAGCCAGAGCCACTCCCGGACCAGACCGACCTATTTGCCAAGCTACAGCGAGCGAAGTACTTCTCACGCATCGACCTCAGCAAAGGTTACTACCAGATACCAGTACAACCACAAGTCCGAAAGTACCTAGCGTTTAGCACTATGGAAGGACACTTCGAGTTCAACGTGCTTCCATTCGGACTCCACAACGCACCCAGCATCTTCAGTGCCATGATGCGAAAACTCCTGGCACCCCTGAGCAGCGAGCACCTACACTCGTTTATGGACGACATCCTCATCGCAACACCTACGTGGGAGGAACATGTCACGCTCCTACAGCAACTACTCGCCCGCCTCAGAGACACGGGATTAACGGCAAGACCCACCAAATGTCAGATTGGATTCACAGAGCTAGAATTTCTGGGACACACCATCAGTCAAGGAAGCCTGCGACCGGTAGAAAAGACCGTGAAACGCCTACTCGACGCTCCTAGGCCCAAGACCAAGAAGGAAGTACAGTCGTTTCTAGGACTCTGCGGCTTCTACCAGAAGTTCATCCCCAACTACAACAGCATCGCCGTACCACTGACAAATGGAACCCGGAAAATCGCCCCGGACAAAGTAGTTTGGACAGCGGAATGTGAGACAGCATTCCAAACACTCAAGGACAGAATGACATCGGCGCCAGTACTCCACCTACCCGATTTGACTCAGCCATTCGTTCTTCGCACCGACGCAAGCGACTTAGGCCTCGGAGCAGTACTGCTACAGCGCGACCCCAAGAATGCGGAGACGCTATTCCCTGTCGCCTACGCCAGCAGAAAATTGAGACCCGCCGAGACCCACTACGCCACGTCGGAGAAGGAATGCCTTGGACTAGTCTGGGCCATACAGAAGTTTCAACTCTACCTGTATGGGACCCACTTCACAGTTCAGGTGGACCACCAACCACTATCGTTCCTGGCAGCCTCCAAGTCTTTGAACTCTCGCCTGATGAGATGGGCACTCACCCTTCAGGCATACTCATTCCAAATCGAGTACATCCCCGGCAAGGAAAACCACGGAGCCGACTACCTCAGTCGCCATCTCGTGGAGGACATAGCAGCTGTCGCCCACCCAACACAACTAAGGGCCACAGCACCAGAATTCGTCCCCGCCCAGTAATACCCTGTCACTAGTGTCCATAGCTACCTGGCTCAGCATTGCAGCTCAGGTAGAGCAACTTAATTAGTTTGTAAATAGGACCCTAGGATAGTGCAGTGTTAAACTAGGCTCTGTAGTAGAAAAAGGTCGAATCCAGTAGTCATCGCCTTTTTTCAGTTGAGGGAGCCTGTCACGAACTGGCTAGTTGTAACTCTGCTCATTGACTATTTAGCCATGTGTAGTCTTTGTAACAGTAGAGAAGTTAGACTATTACACAGCAGCAATTAAATTACACAGCAGACCACACACAGCGAGCGAGCCACCCACATCGCAGTGAGTCAGCACTTGAGTTTTGAATCGGACCGTTTTAACCAATCAGAGCAGGCTCAGTGGGTAGAGCAGTTCTGCCTGTGTCAGATCTTAGCACAGTTTGAATCAGTCGTGTGTGAGACGAGGTAGAGTCAACATCTCCACAGCTAGAGAAATCTCTACACTCATAAACCAGGAAGCAGGACTTTGAAATCTTAGAATTCTCTCAAGTCATCACGGGCCTGAACTTGTCAAACAGGTAAATGAACACCCTTCTGTTTCATCGTGATATATTTGTATTATTGTTGAAATTATGTTTGTGGAATTTGCTATGCATAAATGTGAATTGTTAATCCGAATTTGCGGGACCACGTGGAAGAGCCTACCACGAGGCGAAACACGACCGGTTGCGCCGCCATGTTGTATCCCGTACGGAACCACTGTTGTTTAACTTATATGTATGTTTGCAGACCAGTGGCTGTACCACTGAATGTTTATATTATTATTAATTCTGTATGTGTATAGTTAGACACGATTTATATTTATGTATGTATAGGAATTTAGAGTGAGATTCCAGTGGACCCCGGAAGTAGCAGAATGTTCGTCGCTTATGTATAGAGATGTGGAGCTATCACTGAGGGCTACTTGGCTTTCAGTGAGACGCTCTGCACAAACCGATTATTCAGGGTTGTGCAGAATTTCGTCTCTTATATTACAGACGAGCAGGCGAGCTATCCCGAGCTATCCCGAGCTATCCTGTGCGTCCCACTCCACAGAAACGACTATAGTTGGTTGAGGAACCTCTACCGCACAAGACGGAAAGAGCTACCCTGAAGAAACACCCTGTCAGACCCCACAGCGTGGCAAGGGAACCCAACTACACAACGACACAGGTGGACCAGAAGCTACCTCACAGAAGGACTTCGAACACCCCACACATGAGTTAAGTGCATAAGGCGAAGGTGCACTTAAACTGATCATAACAGGACCACAGTAGTCCAACTCTTCAGAAACTGTAAAACGGACCACAGTAGTCCAAATCTACATGAAATATTATAGCAAGTGCCCGAGGAAGATATAACAGCTGCCTAGACTATCAGCGATCGAACTATTAGCATTGAAAGAGACTTTTTAAGTTAGATTAGTACTTAGAGAATCTTGTATAGAGTAGAAGAAATAAATGTGTGATTTTAACTGTTATCAAGTGGCTGGACTACATATGATTCATAGCCGTGTGAAAGCTAGTGTGACAGTAATCTTTTACCATTTTTCTATCTATTTCTGTATCCCAACCTTAACACAGAACGAGCTAAACAAATAAATTTATTAAAGTAATTCATAGGGTGACGTACTAGCAGTTCCCACCGAATAAACGTGAGGGTCCATAATTCCATTGTGCAGAGCCCATAAACCCCACGTGACAAGTATTAGGCGCCATTTTTCACCTTCCAGACGACCATGGTATGGGAAAAGACGAGAGAGAGTTGTAAACGGTTTGTTTGCTCTGCAATTGTGTCGTCGCGCTAGCTACCCACTCCTTTTGCAAACAACAGGCGCCTGCTGGAAACATTGTTGTCCACCTAGTAACCGACCCATTAAAACAAAAAAAAAAGGACCCCCAATTTGGAGGGTTTGTTTACTTTTTGCCAAAACGGGTTTATCCTAAAATTCGCATTGTTATGACATTACACAATGATAAAGTGGGCTTTCGTTGCTCACACCAACCGCTACAGTTGGGATTTTCCGTTCCGCAGTCAACTGTTCCTCCCTCCCTCTCTCTCTCTCTCTCTCCCTCCCTCTCTCTCTCTCTCTCTCTCTCTCTCTTTCTCTCTCTCTCTCTCTCTCTCTCTCCCTCTCTCTAGGCCTAACTGTAATACGTAGAGTAGGCCTAACTGTAATCAGAGAGAAAGGAAGAAGAGAGAAATCACTTAGCGATATCGCCTCTATGAGAAGTGATGTACGGTGGAGGAGTTACGTCCCTTCAACCTCACATGGGCTTCTTTCGGTTCTTAGTCTCTTGTCTATATATGGGGGGTTTTAATTATATTTTAAAAAAATGTTTTAGACGGCGATTTTCACCTTTTGCTGTTGAAAATGTTTGAAATAAGGCTTTTCAAATTTGAGAATTTTTTTTTATGCACATCTGTTTATTTTTTCATGGCTTGCTGCCTCTTGACCGTAAGGGTGTTATCAGCGCTTCCTAAACTGTAACCCGTGATATAGGTGGCTCTTGCATTGTTTTGTTGCTTGAAATAAACAGTATGTGTAAGATAAATTGAGTTAAAATAAAAATAATAATAATATTTTTTTTAAAAACCACACTAGTCTAGAATATGTGTCATACATGCGTCATTTATTTTTTGTTCCGTATGGGGTCACACAGCATACGGATTGATTGGCAGTTTTAGTGTGTATAATTTATGTGTGTGCGTGTGTGTGTGTGTGTGTGTGCGTGTGTGTGTGTGTGTGTGTGTGATATAGAAAGAGATGGAGATCGAAATATAAATAAAGATATTGACTAATTCGAAACGTAAATCTAGTTGTGCACACGGAAATTCATTTATTTACAAAAATATGCTTCGATTGATTTCAACATAATAATTAGGGTACGTAATAATTATACTCTCTCTCTCTCAGTCAGTCTTCTCTCTCTCTCTCTCTCAGTCAGTCTTCTCTCTCTCTCTCTCTCTCTCTCTCTCTCTCTCTCTCTCTCTCTCTCTCTCTCTCTCTCTCTCTCTCTCTCTCTCTCTCTCTCTCGTATTTAAAAAAAGGTGAACAAGGCAATTTTCTGTGATCACAAATGAAACCATCCTGCAATCAACCCTATATATTTCATTCAAATTGACAATACATTCAGTGAGTCTTGTGACAAAATAAAAGGTTGGCATCTGTATTTTATATTAGAATATTCTGCCACAACCTAATTTAATTATAACAGGATACGAAGTTGAGGAATTGCAGACACAGTTCGGTGGACAGCAAATAACAAGCCGCTGAGATTTTACTTTTCTCATACTGTCTTACAATCTTTATTTTTATTTTTATTTTTATTTTTTTTAAGTAGCCTTGGAGTTAACAAGTGCAGAGAACATGACAATAGTGAGCTAATTAGTGCGGCAAATCAAGTTGGGTTACTTAACAAACATAACATTAATCACGTTTATACCAAGACTTTGCAGTGCACCAGAATCGTTTTAAATCTAGATTTAGACAGAGGATGACACATGACAGCCAACGGCCAGAGGGCACCCCTTTTTAGTTCTACTGTGGCTTAATTGACACTGACAATGACAGTAGTGAGTAGGCGTACTTTTTATTGATACTGAACTAAATTCAAGTTAATTATCACTAAGTACTAACCCTACACACAACCTTTATTAATTCCTTGGGCTAATCCAAACCGTTTCTTACACGAAACATCACCTTAGTTCCAATCCGTCTTGTATCATTGACAACCATTCATTGACAGGTCTTGGTCATCATAATTCATTCATATCATGATTCTTGTCTGTCAGAATAGATCTACAATTTCTTCAAGAACTTACCGTTCTTCTTCCTTTGGGAAACGAAAAAAACTCTTCCCCTTGCATGCAGCCTTTAATCGTGCATTTGTGCAGTTCAAAGTTGCACAGTGGTCACCGTAACTGCTCAGTCCTGCGATTTCTTTTCCCCCTCTCCATCAGATCTTCGCTCTGTGAAGCAGGCCTTTTCACACATGTTACAATCAAGTCGCATAACTCTTGACGCGTCATCACACCAATGGCGTCACTGCGCGGTCTAAATATTCCTGGTCTATGACTGTAATACATAGAGCTGCTACCGCTGTGCTAAAGAGGATCCATTGTACTAGGTACTTCCCTTGTGCTCTTTACAGAGATATCTGTATTACTTCCCCTGTGCTCTTTACTGATTTCTGTATAAATTCTAACTTGAGCCATTTTTAGTTAGGTATGTATGGTTTCATCTGCCAGTTATTTGCACAGCTGATGTAGTTTTGATCCGGGTGTCAGGATGTTGTTTGGTTACCACGGAAACACGCCTTGTGCATTAGCCACACTTCCGTTTTCACACAATGTACACTTTAATAACGACAAAAGCCTGAGCATATAGCGTAGCGGAGTCTAAGCGAGAGAGAGGGAGAAGACCTTGTCTAGTCTCAGCCACGCAAGTTTGAAGTGAGGTTGGCTGAAATTTTTAGATGCGTTTGTTAACATGTCATCGTGGATAAACCTGGAATTTGTGTGATGAACATACATTATGGATGAGATGATACATGTTTCTTGATTAATCTGATTTCTTCTAGATTGTATCGACGAAGACTTACTCATATTACTCTTAATGGATCAAATTAAAAAGGCACGTTAGATCACACTCTGTGACTAAATTGACACTGAATCGAGAATATACTACATAATTCAAAATATTTGATGAATTATAATATAGATGTGTTGAGATGTTTAGTTTACGTCACGACGTGAAAATGATAATTATATATTTATATGATCATAGATGCGTGATACGAATGCAATGATGCATCTAGATCTAAATATGATGAAAATATATCTTCAGTATGTTTGATTTTTAAAGCTTCTTTATTTTCATTTATACCTAACTGACATGAATGATGTTTTCTATTAATAATAATAATAATAAATCATAATTAATATTAATAATAATAATTAATAACTGCAAATATGTTCACAGCGGAGAGGAAAACTTCGATGGGAAAGGACTGGCACGCAGCGTGTCTGAAATGTGAAAAATGCAAGAAGACCCTCACGCCGGGCAGCCACGCTGAGGTAAGCTTAAGTCATTTGGTCAGTTAGTCATACAGTCATTCTTTCATTCAGTCGATAAGTAGTATTTTAAATCATGTATTAATTCACTTTAAAAAACAATAAATTATGTCTCTGTCTCTATCTTGCTGTCTGGCTATCTGTCTGTCTTTTTGTCTCTGTCTGTCTCTCTCTGTCCACCCTCAACTCCTCCCTATATCTTTTCCATTCCTCTCTTTCCTTTTTACCTTTTCCTTTTTTGCTTTTTTTCCTTTTTCTTTCTTTCTTTCTTTCTTTCTTTCTTTCTTTCTTTCTTTCTTTCTGTCATTCTTTTCATCATCATCATCATCATCATCTTCTTCTTCTTCTTCTTCTTCTTCTTCTTCTTCTTCTTCTTCTTCTCTTCCTCCTCCTCCTCTATTATATTTTATTGTTGTTTACATTACTTATATTTGACGTCACTGTGGTTTGCAGCGTGATGGCAAGCCCTACTGTACCAAACCATGCTACGCCGCCTTGTTTGGCCCTGGCGGTTAGTACCCTTACTTCAGCCATACAACAAATTATTATAATTGCTTATTATGATAAAAAAAGATTTAATTTTATTATCGCCAAATTCGAGAAATGTACCAAAGTTGTGCTATCATAAGAATCGACTAACAGTTGTGCTCGTATAAGAATTTCCTAAAGCTATGCTAGCATGAGAATCGCCAAAAGTTTTGTCTGAATAAGAATGAGCCAAAAGTTGTGCTAGCATAAGAATCGGCCAAAAGTTGCGCTAGCATACGAATCTCCTAAAGAAGCGTCTAAAGTTGCGCTAGAATAAGAATCGCCTAAAGTTGTGCTGGCATAAGAATCGCCTGAAGTTGTGCTGGCATAAAAATCGGTCTAAAGTGATGCTAGCATAAACATCGCCAACCCGTTGTGGTAACATAAAAATCGCCACGAGATGTGCTACATAAGGGTCAGGCAAAAATTGTGCTAGCATTAAAAAATCAGCCAAAAGTTGTGCTAGCATACAAATCGGTCTAAAGTTGTGCTAACATAAAAATCGGCCAAAGTTGTCCTAGCATAAGAGTCTCCTAAAGAATCGCCTACAGTTGTGCTAGCATAAGGATCTCCTAAAGTTGTGCTATTAGAAAATATAAAAAATCGGCCTAAAGTGGTGCTAACATAAGAATCGTGCCTAAATCTTAAGACTATAACCGCACATAAAGAATCGCTTAAAGTTGTGCTATTATACAAATTCGGTCTAAAGTGGTACTAGCATAAGAATCGTGCCTAAGTCTTAAGACTATAACCGTTTATCGACAAAGGTTGTGCTGGCATGAGAGTCTCCTAGAGAATCGTTTAAAGTTGCGATGTTATATAAAATCGGCCGAAAGTATTGCTAGTATAAGAATCGTGCATAGGACTATAACCGTTTATTGGCTCCGGGGTAGGGCTGAAAGCTAGGCTACTATACTAGTCCGATGAGCGAGTGAGGTTTTTAGCAAGAAAGTCTTGGGCGATCTGGAATGTCTCTGTTGAGATTATTTATTATTTATTTATGTAATAGTTATTACATAACGCTTTTCCATCTCAATAGCTGCTCATTCGCTGGCCCTATTCAGGATCTAACGGAAGCCGCCCATTGCAGCCTTTTGGCCACGTTGTCTGACGCGCAGACAACGGAGCGCAATCTTTGGCGACAGGGAACGATGGGGAAAGGGATCTATAGTGCCTGCTGGGTGTTTTTATGTAGCCGGCGCTCACCCGTCTGGGACATGAACGTCAGGATCTCTAAAGTCCGTGCGTGCGTGCGTGCGTGCGTGCGTGCGTGCGTGCACAGACCAGACTTTCGGTTTATACTCTCATCCGCAGGAGTATTGAAGAAGATAGTTGTTACGTTTGAGACGCGCACGACAGGTCCGATCGTTTTGTTTTGCAAAGCATGCAATGACAGAGTGTATTTACCTTTGATATGATTTTGCGTTGTTGTTAGAAGAAGCTTTGTATAATATTGATAGATTTCGTTGGTCGATATTATTGGAGAATTTTCTAGAATTACATCGGGGCTGAATCAACAATTAATAAAAATAACAATCGTGTAACAGAAGTGTTGTAGAAGAGGTTCACGTTTCTGATCGCTGGGCGATGGTGTAGAAAAAATAACTCCCAGCTCTGTGTTCCCAATCGAAGATTTCCCCCCACCCCCCTCCCCCCCTCTCCCTCGGAGGTCGAGGAGGAACGTGTTGCAGAAATACAACCCCCCCCCACCCCCACCCCCTTTCCGGCAACGTATAAAGCAGTGTGATGCTGTCAACGTTGAGGTTTGGGTCTCCTCTCTGAAAATCCTTATCGGGAAGAGAGGGGACCATAAACTGAAAAAAAAAAAAAAAAAAAAAAAACGTTGAGGGAAAATCTTCATTTGGGAACACTTGAGTTATAAATGTAAGTTTGGTCCTGATTTGGCTCGGAAGAGTCCGCTGGACCTAAAGCAATAATCATGTAATGTAATTTAAATGGAAGTTCCCGTTTCTACAACATAATGTGTCGGATTCGCAACAAAGTATAATATTCAATGTGACATTTTACTGCTTTAATTAAGCGACACCAGCATTATTGTTCAGCATTATTGTTATAGTTCATCAGTATTTCTGCTGTTCCAGGTTACGGTCACGGAGGCACGGAGAGCCACGACTACAAGAAGTAGTAGCTACTTGTAGGACGTCATTGAGCGGAACGTCACCGGCGTTGGCTTTGGACATCATGTCACTGCAGTTCCTATGTTTTTGACCTAGCTGAAGATAACCTGCCAAGGACTGCATCTTTTAGTCTTTTTCTAGTGAGCATAACTTCATAAAGGCTGAAATCACTCCCCATGATTGTATGGAAACAATTACGCCGGATGTCCTGCGCAAAATGTATTGTTTATATTTTTCTTTGATTGTTTGTATTTGCTTAGAATTATTAGGCAGTTGGCCACTTGAGGCATATTACCATGTTAGTTATTGTTGCGTTTTTGTAAAACCACCATTGTAGTATGCAGGTTTTCTTCTTTGACAGTACTGGGTGGGATGCTGCAAAGCAACGCTTATACATTCTATCGCCATCATTCCGTGAACGCGTGACGACATCAATTAGCTATATAGTCTCGGTTTGTTTTATTATCTTTGTCAACCGCAATGCCATTGGTCTGAATAAGTTGGTAGAACCAATCCAAGGCATTATTACAAAGTAAAGGGAAATAACACACCTAAGTCGAGAGAGATTATACATCACTGTTCATTTTTCAGATATTAAATTGTCGCTCTTTGCTCCAACCCCCACACATCCTGTCCCCATTCCATCTCCCAGCCACCCCCTGTTTTGTGTCTCACATATTTTTATATTTGTAATTATACTAAAAGGAATTGATTTCTCAAATGGAAACTGTCCATATCATCACTCCACTTGAATGTTCTATTGATGGAATTTTTGTGTGTTTGTGCTGGTGCTATTGTTGTGAATTTTAGTTGACTTTGTCTCTTTGTTTACTTTATATTTATAAATGCAGTTTCATTTTCTACTTTTGTTGAATGTCTGAGAATTCTCCTATATTGACTCTAAAAACAGCAATAAATTAGCATAAGTTTTTCGTGATCTTTTCAGAAGCGGTTTATGTTCTGAACCTCTGCAATGTACAGAGATTGCAATTCCCCCCCCCCCCCTCCGCCATTTAATGTTTCCCTCATTTCAGTGTAATATTTTCATTTTGTGGTTAAAAGAAGTTTATTTCAAAGTAGCTGCTGGTTTTTTTTATCAGACTTTCATTTATGTTCTTGTTTACAAATTAGTAATAAACAAGGTACACTTTCGCAACAACAGTACTGATAATGGTTTGTGTGTTAACTCTGTCTTCCCTCTCTCTCTCTCTCTCTCTCTCTCTCTCTCTCTCTCTCTCTCTCTCTCTCTCTCTCTCTCAAATAGGTGTACAAACACATTTCGATTACCTTATTACACCAATTGCGTGGATGGGAGAGAGGGGAGACAGCGGTGGAGGGCGCGGTAATGCAGTGGTCTGGGCACAGGCTTGCAATGTTTCATGTTAAGCAACCTCGAGAAGGGTTAGTAGTACTACTTGGATGGGGGGGCCATGCTTGGAAGGCAACCACCAATTAAACGACAAACAAATAAAAAAGATTGAAGCAAGCGCACGACACAACCTACCCCAGTCCACCCAGCTGTGAATGGGTAGCTGGATCTGTTCAGAACCGGGGAAGGTACAGCACTGAGGGAGACGAAATAGGCACCGCCCTCATTAAGCTGGCCCAGATAAAATGGAGATCCCCCAACGACCGAAAGGTTACGGGGACACCTTAATTACCTTCATTACAACCAAAACCTGAACTCGGCACAGTGCGTCCAGTACCCCTTGGGGTCATGAGCAATCTTGCCACTGTAGATTGTTCAAACCTATAAAGGGAACAGTGAAAGCCACAGTTGAAAACCTGTCTTTCCTTTATAGGCAAGACGCTTCACTGCGGCAACAGTACCCCCGTTGGAGTGCCGGGGGTTTTCAGTATAAATAGTATCCCCACTTTATGGAAATTTAGTGCTTTAAATTCCCACTGTCGCTGTCTTCCTCATTTACTCTTTCCTATTCCTGCTCTGTCCTTCACTCTGCTATACTATCTTCTTCTTCGCTAGATCAATGACCTACCTTTTTTCTTGAAAACTCTTCCTGGACAAGACTCCTTGTTTGTGTATGAGGTCTGTTGGATCAGCTTGGGAGTGTTGGACGCTTTCTGCCGGGTGGTCACTAGGGCTTCCTATGAATGTACTATTTAGCACTATAGGCATTTTATATGTATGTGTTTGGTTGATGATTTATAATGATGTTTGTATTCTATTTTGTTTTTGTAACCGGGGTGTTCGCGTAGTTGAGGTCAACCCTCAGCCGTCCCCCGCGTGGGATGTCTTTATTGTAAAGTGACTGGCCGGTGGAGGGCATTCAATTTTCCCACTGGGGTTGTTTCAGCAGATCTTTTATGCGGATCGGGGATTGTCCGGTCCTGATTTGGCTCGGAAGAGTCCGCTGGACCTAAAGCAACAATAAATCAATCAATCAAACAGTGCGTCCAGTACTCCACCCTCAATCTTATTCTTCCCCTCTAACAAGCCCTTACAGAGCCGATCATGACACTGGTGAATAAAGGCAATTGTACATTACTGTATGGTCACACGACTCCGGAGCGTATAGGCGACTACTGATCACATTATTCTCACACCAGCGAACCAGTTAATGGTAAGGGGAAAATAATATGGTCACACGTTGACCAATCCGGGATTTGATCCAGGTACCTTTCTGTTTTTGATTGATTGATTGATTGTTGCTTTAGGTCCAGCGGACTCTTCCGAGCCAAATCAGGACCGGACAACCCCCAATCCGCATAAAAGATCTGCCGAAACAACCCTAGTGGGAAAATTGAATGCCCTCCACCGGCCAGTCACTTTACAATAAAGACATCCCACGCAGGGGACGGCTGAGGCTTTACCCCAACTACTCGAACCCCCGGTTACAAAAACAAAATAGAATACAAACATCATTATAACTCATCAACAAAACACATACATATAAAATGCCTATAGTGCTAAATAATACAATCATAGGAAGCCCTAGTGACCACCCGGCAGAAAGCGTCCAACACTCCCAAGCTGATCCATCAGACCTCATACACAAACAAGGAGTCTTGTCCAGGAAGAGTTTTCAAGAAGAAAGGTAGGTCATTGATCTAGCGAAGAAGAAGATAGTATAGCAGAGTGATAGGACAGATCAGGAATGGGAAAGAGCAAATGAGGAAGACAGCGACAGTGGGAATTTAAAGCACTAAATTTCCAGAAAGTGGGGATACTATTTATACTGAAACCCCCGGCACTCCAACGGAGGGGGGGGGGGGAACTGTTGCCGCAGTGAGTCAGTCATGCCTACAAAGGCAAGACAGGTTTTCAACTGGGGCTTTCACTTTTCCCTTTATAGGTTAGAACAATCTACAGTGGCAAGATTGTTCATGACCCCAAGGGGTAGGTACCTTTCTGTTACTAGTCAGCTGAGCTACCCGGCCCCACACTGGTGAATAGGTATTGAGTGAAGCTTTTATCCTGCCGTGTAACAGCAGAAATATTGACGACAAACATGTAGGAAATTAGCTTAGCGAAACAGAGATACCATCGAACGAAACTGGACGGTAATACAACAGTTAGCTAACAAGCAGCCCACACATGGCAAATTAACTTCCTTGAGACAGTCACACCGCCAATAGCTACCGATACCATCAACAGGCTTGGCGACCAAGAATGTTAAATAGCATACTTTAGTCAAAAACTAACCATAGCGTTGTCTTCGATTAACTAACTTACTGCACCATGAGACACTAAGTAGCTCACTCCAGCCAAAAGTTACCAAGATGATGTCACCCGTATTGGGCAGACACCGCTTATCGGTATTGCATCTGTTCTTCACTCTATCCCTGATACTCCACTTGAAAAGTGATTATGCGTGCCCAGTGACAAGAGAGAAGGGGAGGAACTATTCAAATTAGAACCATAATTCTGTAGATGCGAGATTAACGAAAACGAGAGCTAAAAACGATTGGTCAGAAGACTATTGGGAACTTTTGCATACCTTTGGGGACCAAATCTCAACTGATCAGTCGCAAAAGAACTGCTCAGCTGTGTGGGTCTACCAAAAGGAACAAACTGCAGTGTTCGTCTATCTCCATCTCATCAAGAGGGTGCTAGAGACGTAAAAGACGATTTCACGAGTCCCAGAGTCTACAAGTAAGATAACACTAATAGTTTTGATATGTGTATGTTTAGTGTATATTGATTGCCATGTATAAATAATAATTATGTTCTTGATATATAGTTACAGAAACAGATTATTGTTTCTGAGACAGTATGCATGTGGTTTGATGTACCTTAGCCTTAAGATTCGAATTGAATTGTGCATATGGGAACCCTACAGGTGTCTGATGCTATAGACACTTTGCAGAGGGGACCGCACACTTATAGCTAACGAGAATACTGTAGCCAGAGCTCCGACTTTTACAGGTCGGACCTGGGATCACGTTTGTGGAGACGAACGCCTGACCGTCGCTCCCGTGGAACCAAGGAGAACTACCACGATTCTACCTGACCACGTCCAAACCCCACAGCTTCAAGAGCGACCCGACTTACCTTAGCTAAGTCACCCACAAAAACTGAGTCATACCCTCGAGAAACTAGAACATTAGAAACGTACGAACAGTGAAAATCGTAACCGCAGGTAGCAAATGACGAAAGAAACCTGTTAAAACATTTTCCCAGCACTTGGAACTATATTACTTATTAATTTACCGATTAATGCAGAAATGTTGAAGTTTGTGTTGAATATATAAAAAGTGAAATTACATACATACGACTGGTGTCATTCTATTTGTATTGTTGTGTAGCTATTAGTTTTCTTCTCTCGAGACATAATAATCTAGTCTTTTGATTAGTAATTAACGGTTCTCAAGTTGAGCCAAATGATACTAAAATTCCCGAGAACAAATATAAATTTTATGTGACCTAAGTGCCGTGATCTGTCTCTCACACAACTTACGGAATTCTGGTAAAAGAACGATCGATAGTGGTAGCACATCGCCCATCTATCAATAAGTCTTACCCCCTAGTAAGATAAACGTATCTTCCCCAGAATATCATCACATGCCGTCGTGATAGTCCAATAACATGCAGTCCAGACGCGAACTTCTTGTTCTCTAGCACTGAAGAGCCAATCACCAAAACTACTTTATTATTTTTTTTTAAAAATTGTTCTGAATCCTGCATCGTTTTAGAGCATTACACAAAGGCCCGTACTTCTAAAATGTCTGATTATAGCAGATGTTTATGAAAGAATCATACGATGTGGCCATTTCGACCATAAATGCTAGAAATGTAAGAAAAGAACGGATTCCCTATACGTGATCCGATATCTTATTCACTGCTTCAGAGCAAGAGATACCGGAATGGTGTTTTGCTGGGTTCCTTCGCACGTTGGCATTTTTAGCAATGACATTTCTGATAGCTTAGCGAAACGAGATGCAAACTTTATATTTATACATTCAAATAAATATGGCTCAACATGAATATTGTTCTCTTTTAGAAAAGTATGCCTCTATTAATGTTTGCAAAAAAAATATTGTGCGAGGCCCGAGAAATGTGTCTCGATTAATATACAAACTACGCCTACACTTTTGGAATACTAAGTTTTCTGAAGGCATTATATGTGTGTGCTCAGAAGAAATTACAGTTCGTCATTTGATACCAGACTGTCAAATTTTAAGACCTTCGTATTTACAAAAAGTAATAATTTTTTGTAGAAAGTGACCGTCACGAAATCTTATCAAGTGCCGTTGTACATGATAGTGTGTAAGTCATAATGACACCTCCATTGTAGGCCTACTCACTGCTGTAAATGTTACTGTTTGTTGTTTGTTTACATTAAGGTTTATACTTGTGTAATGTATAATATTAGAAATATTTCTATTGGTATCTCTTGCTCTGAAGCAGTGAATAAGATATCGGATCACGTATACGGAATCCGTTCTTTTCTTACATTTCTAGCATTTATGGTCGAAATGGCCACATCGTATGATTCTTTCATAAACATCTGCTATAATCAGACATTTTAGAAGTACGGGCCTTTGTGTAATGCTCTAAAACGATGCAGGATTCAGAACAATTTTAAAAAAAAATAATAAAGTAGTTTTGGTGATTGGCTCTTCAGCGCTAGAGAACAAGAAGTTCGCGTCTGGACTGCATGTTATTGGACTATCACGGCGGCAGGATAAAAGCTTCACTCAATACCTATTCACCAGTGTGGGGCCGGGTAGCTCAGCTGACTAGTAACAGAAAGGTACCTGGTTCAAATCCCGGATTGGTCAACGTGTGACCATATTATTTTCCCCTTACCATCAACTGGTTCGCTGGTGTGAGAATAATGTGACCAGTAGTCGCCTATACGCTCCGGTGTGGTGTGACCATACAGTAATCTACAATTACCTTTATTCACCAGTGTCATGATCGGCTCTGTAAGGGCGTGTTAGAGGAGAAGATTAAGATTGAGGGTGGAGTACTGGACGCACTGCGGCGAGTTCAGGTTTTGGTTGTAATGAAGGTAATTAAGGTGTCCCCGTAACCTTTCGGTCGTTGGGGGATCTCCCTTTCCTCTCTGGGCCAGCTTAATGAGGGCGGTGCCTATTTCGTCTCCCTCAGTGCTGTACCTTCCCCTTTCTGTAGAACGCATCCCTCTCAGCAGGCTATGTCACACGATCACACGCGGTTACACGCGAAAATAGGCGATGAGTTCCGTTGCACGAGGCGAAAACAAGCAATCCCTCACGTGACTTTGGTGACTTGGAAAAATATATACTTTTCTGCGAGTACATCAGGGCCGCCTATTGTTCCCAACGTTGCTTTATGAGTACTTGCATACGAAACAACGCGAGTAAGCCATTCGCTGTAAAGCAACTCGCTACAGCTGTATTTACCGTAAATTGTGATAAGTCTATATGCATAATTAATACATTTCATCGTGCTCTGCCGCCTGTCCGCCAAAATTAACCGTGCGAAATTCGTTCATCCTATTTCCTTTTCCGGCAGCTTTTCCCATTTCAACTTCCGTATGTTGGGCTGAAGTATACTAGCTCTGTATGTAAGCTTACTTAATATTGTTGAAATATGCTAACCGTGGTAAATAGGCATAATAATAATAATAATAATAATAATAATAATAATAATAATAATAATAATAATAATAATAATAATAATAATAATAATTTATTTAGTTATACGTGCCTTGTTCATAAATCAGACTCAAAGAGCTGCGATCTGTATCTAGCATGCACTCTCACATGTTACAGACACTCATAGAGATTATACAATACAATATAATTCAATATGTCTTTATTCATCTCTACAAGAGAAATTATAAGCTTGACTGCGTCTGTAAAATAAAATTTTAAAAAAACATGCAAAAATATAAGATTCACATCACATGTTCACATCACATATTCACATCATACCCTCACCTACAACATTATACCCACACTCTTACTAAGAAGAAGATTACAATAATGCATTGACTGTATGGCCTAATAAGGGAAGTCTATAATACATACAACAACAAATTAATACTATATCCACGACAAGCTATCATTCGCCATCAGTGTAACTAAAGGAGAAAACCGACCGACAACGAAGAATAAAACTATTAAATTAATTTAGTAAAACAAATGTAATCCCTAAAGAAAAGAAAAAGGTCCCCTGAATCCTGGTGGTGAAAAAAACGGAAACTCCGATGGTATGGCCACGTCATCAGGTCTTGCAAAGACCATCCTGCAAGGCACAGTGCAAAGAGGTAGAAGAAGAGGGAGACCAAAAAAGAGGTGGGAGGACAACATTGGAGAATGGACCGGTTTGACACTGAGCGAAACAATCAGGGTTGCTGAGGACAGGGAAAGAGTACCCTGGTTAAACACTGACCTATATGGGTTAAACGATCATATATGTGGTGCCCCTACGACCTCCGAGTTACGGGATAGGATAGGATAATAGTCCTTTAATTGTCAGAGCGACTGAGCCATCACCACCTAACGTCACACCAAATTGTACACTACGCCACTAAAACGTTTTCTTTATCTTTTCCTATAGCCACTATGGAAAATATTATCTTCTTTGTAAACAGGGTTTTTGTGTGTGTTTTTTTTCTTTTTTATGAGTTTGGTAAAATTTTCCAGTTGTTCAAACTGATTTTCATCAACCAGCTAACTAATTTAAAATAATTATGCATTTTAAAAAAGTTTTTAAAAAAAACGAAGAAGAAGAAGAAGAAGAAGAAGAAGAAGAAGAAGAAGAAGAAGAAGAAGAAGAAGAAGAAGAAGAAGAAGAAGAAGAAGAAGAAGAAGAAGAAACACGCTGGGGCCATTCACCCCACCCGATACACATTGGTCGAACGCTACCAGAAGCATGCGTTAGTAGTCGCCTCAACAGGCGATAAAGCATGCTCCCATGCTTCAGAGCACTGCTTTCTATACGCTTCAAGCTCTATAGTCACGGGAAAAGCGCAATTTCACTGCAGTGAACTCATGAAAATAGAAAAATGTAAGTTTCGTCTCCTCTAGGGGACGAATTAGGTCAAACTGTATTAGTTTCTAGGTCAACTGTCTTTTACGAACCGTTTGACAATGTTTTTTTAACCGTTTGTTGACGCCGGATAGTGTCCTCACTTGGTTTCATGCAATTTAAGAATCCAACAAGGCAATTGGGTTTTTGAGACGGAAAGAGCGGAATGTTGTAGAGCAACATTCTGTATATATTTACAGTGAAATTGCGCTTTTTCCGTCACTATAGCGCTTGAAGCGTGTAGGAAGCAGTGCTGTGAAGCATGAGAGCATGCTTTATCGCCTGTTGAGGCGACTAAGAACGCATGCTTCTGGTAGCGTTCGACCAATGTGTATCGGGTGGGCCATTAGGGACAACCGTCTTCACTGTGAGATGAAATCAGAGATAGCAATGATATTCTACCACTATTCTATCACAATGCATTGGGTTTCATCCAAATGCAGAACTATTGACAAAAGTTAAAAGCCCATTTTCCTTAGGGACTTTCTTTTCAGCCACATGGTAGAGTAACCTAATTTAAATCTATGAGGAACCACTTTCAAAACTGACACCACTACATGAAACGGACGCATAACAAACAAACAAATACAATTTTTTACAACACTTACTGTAATTCTATTCTATTCTATTCTGTCCTGTAACCCGGAGGTCGTAGGGGCACCACAGATGATCTTTTAACCAGCATACTCCATCTTTCTCTGTCCTCAGCAGCCCTGATGGCTTCGCTCAGTGTCAAACCAGTCCATTCTCGAATGTTGTCCTCCCACCTCTTTTTCGGCTATGTTTATTTAATTCTGGCTATAGAGTATAAGCCTACATTTTAAATATGCTCCTAATATATTCCTACCCCATAAAATTAGAAAATAATATATTTCCCTCTCATGCAGAAAAGGCGGAGGCCTTTGTGACTGTCTTTGCTGAACTAAGCTCTACAAGCAGTTTAAGTGATACTGTTCGCAACAGTAGAAAAGAAAAGGAAGGGAAAGAAATGTATACAGATCCCCCTAATAATGATGAATTGTTTTTAAACTGTCCTATTACTCTTGATGAACTCAATGAAAAATTACAGTCTTTTGCAACTAATACTTCAGCTGTTGGAATCGATGGCATTTCGTACCAGATGCTGCACCATTTACCTATAATTTGGAAGAAAATATTACTCTCACTTTTTCAAAAATGTTGGCAAAGGGGAGCTGTACCTAAAGTCTGGAAACAGTCAGTAATAGTTCCTATCTTAAAGCAAGGTAAGTCTGCGACATCTGTAAACAGTTATCGTCCTATTGCGTTAACATCCCATGTAGGAAAATTATTGGAAAAAATTGTAAATGAGAGATTAGGTTACTTTTGTGATAAAAATAACATTATTCCAACGGCTCAAGCTGGATTCCGAAAAGGTCGTAGCACAACAGACCATTTAGTTAAACTCACTAGTCATATTAAAAAACAGTTTTCTAAAAGAAAAAGTGTGCTTGCTACTTTCTTCGACATAAAGAAAGCGTATGACAGTGTTTGGCACGCAAGACTTTTGTATAAGTTGAAAACTATCGGTCTCAGTGGAAACATCTATTCGTACATAAAAAGCTTATTGGTGGAAAGGACTATTTGTACTAGAGTAGGACACACATATTCTTCTAATAGAAATATTGATATGGGTATACCTCAAGGGTCAATCATTGCACCGTTACTTTTTTCTCTCCTAATAAGTGACCTCCCACGTGTATTATCTAAAAATACACACGTTGTGCAATATGCAGACGATATCGCTATCTGGATTAATACAACACTTAGAAAACGAACCAACAAAAGAACAGTGTTATACATACAAAAGCTGTATCAGCTTGAATTAAACAACCTAATTTGTTTATGCAAGAAAATGGTTTGCAACTGTCTGGTGAAAAAACGAGTTTAATGTTATTCAATAATGGTATGAATCCAAAACAATTACCAGTCCTTATATTAGAAAATCAAGTGTTATCCTATAAGCAAAATATTAAATTCTTAGGTGTACATTTTACTCCCATGTTAAAATGGAAATCTCATATTGAGTATTTAATTAAAAAAGCAATGCAGAGGTTGAACTTATTAAAGATTTTAAGTTTTCAACCATTTAGCCAAGACACTAAAACTTTGTTGCATTTAGCGACATCCCTTGTTAGGTCAAAGTTGTTATATGGCCAAGAAATTTATTTTTCAGCCCCTACTTATCTCTTAAACAGGCTTCAAAGTATTGACAGTAAGTCCATTAAAGTGGCCCTGGGTGTTCCAGTGCACACAAACACATTAAATGTGTATAAGGAGTGTGGTTTACTGTCATTATCAGAACAACGCAAATTAGCAACTGCAAAATATTTGATACGAGGTTTGTCTGTAGAGAACTCAGTAAAAGAGGAAATTATAAACTTTTCGAAAACACAATTTCCAAAAGTAACACAGAATATTTCTTATATTCAAACAACACAAGACTATACACAGGACATTATGATGGAATGTAATATTGATATTGCAAACATTCCGATTGTTACGTTGAAACGCGAATGGTAGTACGTCGGAAGCGCGCACGATAGATCTAATCGTTTCGTTTTGCAAAGTATTCAATGATGGAGTTTATTTACCTTTAATATGAGTTTGCATTGTTGTTAGGAGAGGCTTTGTATAACGTTGATAATTTTCGTTAGTCGATATTGTTGTAGAAGTTTCTGGATCTGCGTGTTTACTTTCGATAGAAATTTCCCGATACAGGTCGAAGCAAGTGGACGTTCCGGAAGGAGAAGAAAATATGTATGACGTAAGATAGTAATGACGAAGTTAGAAGCGATTGGTTAAATTGCGTCAAACGAGATTGATCCAGGTTATTCGGGAGTATCAAGAGACTATTTAAGTGCCGCGCTGTTTCAAAAAAGAGTTATTGTTGTTGATAGTGAAGCTGGATAGTTGTTGAAAGTTGTTAAGTTGAGTTGAGAATTGTATGCAGTTGTTGATGTATGCTGAATAAAAGTGGAAAACTTCATACGTCGACTTTGTGACTTGTATGCTGATTGAGCGGGCTGCGTGAATAAACGAATCTGAGTTACACAACTATCAGGAATTCAAGCATCGGGGCTGAATCAGATACTGATAGAAAACTCCAACATCGAACCGAGTGTAACACCGATAATGCCTGTTTCTCCAAGAATTCCCCCTTGGGAACACTTAAAAGCAGAATTTGATTTAGATTACACCGAGTTAAAGAAAACTGAAAATGATTATATGCTTAAATCTGAGTTTCAAGAGCATATTTCAAACCATTACTCGCAACATTTAAAAGTGTTCACAGACGGTAGTATACTCGAGTCATCAGCATGTGGTGCAGGGTTTAGTATACCCGCACTAAAAATCAACCGTTCTTATTGTTTGGGTAATAATTTATCAATATTCACATGTGAACTTGTTGCTATATTAATGGCTACAGAATACATTTTCTCTATTCCTAAACAAATACTTCAAGTACCAATTTGTGTTGATTCTAAGGCTGTGCTCCTTGCCTTAAGAAATTGGAAAAGCAAAAATCGTACAGATTTATTGTTTGAAATACGATTTCTTATACATTGTTTACGTATGAGAGGTACCAGTGTGACTTTTTGTTGGGTACCATCTCATGTAGGTATTTATGGTAATGAGCTCTCGGATGCGTTGGCTAAGTCAGGAGCGGACAATTCTGACGCTGTCATGCTCAAGGTTGACTTAGCTGCATGTGAATATTTTGCCCTTTTGGAAAACGTAGCTTACAGAAATGTAATATTTGCCAGCATGCTCAATCGACATGTACTAAAATCAAGTTCAATAAACTTGAACGTTTATTGGAGAAAGACAATTCATTATCAGTACATAACCATGCAAAGAGTATGTCTACGGAAGAATTGGGTAAGACACCATTTTATGCAGACCCAGATGTTGCTCATGCTAGCAGTGTGGAGGCAGGAGAATATTTGCCTAGAAGTGTAGCGACTGCAGTCTTTTTACCTTGTAGAGAACAGCCAGTGGACTCTTTGCCTAGTACTGTGGAGTCGGCCGTCTCCCTACTTAGTTGTGTGGAGACAGTGGACCCTTCACCTAGTAGTGTAGAGACAGTGGACTCTTTGGCTAATCATTTGGAGACAGTGGGCTCTTCACCTAGTAATATGACGACAGTGGGCTCCTCTCCTAGTAAAGTGGAGATAGAGGGTTCTTTGCCTGATAATGTAGAGACAGCCGACCTCGGCGACCCCAACCCAAATGTGGACACTGCTACTAAGCTTGTAACTGCTGACCATGAAACTAACACAGAAGATAAGCCAAAAAGGAGGAAAATGAATCGTCATTTCAGGAAAAAGAAGCAACTGTCTACAGACATTGACCCTGATCAAGTGATTAATTTGTCCAGCACTCCACTCACTGATCAGCAACAGTACATTTTGTCTTTGGGTGCTAAATTTTGTCCCACTCCTACTTCTCATGATCAGTTAGCTTTGCTGTGGGATGTACAAGAGGGTGTACGGCATCTCCGTCTTAAGGAATTTTTTTACACAGAAGATGCCCCTAACCAGCTTCCATCCAAACCAAAATTCTACAAAAAGAAACTGTGGTCACCGCCTGAAGGAAGAGACAAAGGCCTAGATGCTTACAGTGACACAATAGTTTCTTTAGTAAACGGTTTTATACCTCCTCCTATTAAAAAGCATAATCTGAGCAAAGATTGCCGCAAAGCTATAACTGAACTTCGCCAACTGGTACAATCCAGAAAGATCCGCATCTCCAAAGCAGATAAAGGAGGGGCCATAGTTGTCCAGGACTGTCGTGCTTATGAGGCAGAAGCTTTACGTCAATTGAATAATCCTGTACATTATACTAAGCTAGACGTAAACCCTACTGTGGATATCGCAAATAAGTCCAATGACTTTGTTGAACACCTAAAGTCTAATAGCCTTATTGATGACAACTGCTATAGATGGGCAATTTTAGAAGCTGAGAAAACTAAAACAAGCGTGTTTTACCATCTGCCAAAGGTCCACAAAAACAGAGATAATCCACCTGGTCGCCCCATCATTTCTGGCTGTGGAGGACCAACTGAGAAGTTGTCCAAGCTGGTGGATCACTGGCTGCAACCCTTGGTACTTGATCTGCCCTCTTATGTGAAGGATTCAACACACTTTTTACAGTTAGTTGAGCAGTGGAATGACAGTTGCAGTCCTCTCCCTCAGGAAGCCCTCATTGTTACCATCGATGTTGTAGGCTTATATACTAATATACCCCACCAGGAAGTAGCTATGTCTGTAACTGATATGCTAATCAAGAAATAGCATCTGGTTCCTGAAGCTCCAACCAAGGATTTGCTACTAAAAATTATTAACCATGTCCTGGAAAACAACATTTTCCAGTTTGATGGAAATGTTTACAAACAAATTTTTGGGACAGCTATGGGCACTCCTATGGCTCCAACAATTGCTAATATTTTCATGGGATGGCTAGAGAGAGACGTCTTGAGCAGGAGCCCTTGGTCTATTGATACTGAGCTGTGGAAACGATTCATCGATGACATAATCACGTTATGGGTTCATGGCAAAGATCACTCGTCAAGTTTATGGATTGGCTGAATGAGCAACACCCTAGCATAAAATTCACATACAGCTATGGGAGAACCAACATGCCATGAGAAAGAGAGAGAGAGAGAGAGAGAGAGAGAGAGAGAGAGAGAGAGAGAGAGAGAGAGAGAGAGAGAGAGAGAGAGAGAGAGAGAGAGAGAGAGAGAGAGAGAGAGAGAGAGCGTCTTCTATGACGCATGTTTAGTGTTTACGTCATCATCACTGACCTCATGTTTTATTTATTTTTCATCACTGAAGAAGGGTGTAGCCCGAAAGTCTTTGCTTTTATATTTTTCTTGGTGTTTTTTGTGTATTTTGTTTCTGATTTCTAGAAATGTTAAACTAGGAAGTGCTGTAAAAGGACCTAGAAGTGTGTCAAGGCTGGTTTATAAATTACGATTGAATTCATGGAGTACGAAATATGTGAAAGATATTACATGTATATGTTCAGAAAACATTACAGTCCAACATCTGATTGTTGATTGCCCAGTGCTGCAATCAATGTACAAAGACAATGGTGTAAACATAACAACTTGTGACATTCGAGAAGTTGTGCGAAGTCCTATTATTTACGATATCGTAAACGTCATCATGAAATCGTCATGAAATCGTCCTTGTCAACAGTGTTGTAACTGATATCACTACAGTTGTTTGTTTTATTGTTTTGTAATTAAATTAATTGTCTAATATCACTGTCGTGAAGAGACAATAAATTCAACCATTGAAATTGAAATTGAAATTAAATATACTCAATCCACCCTATGCTGGCTAATAAAGCATGTTTAATGTGGGTTTTAAAAATATATATATATTATACAACCTTGTTTATTTCACCAAGCACTGATCCCTACTTCGCGTCTGTAAATATAGGGCAAAATGATACTGGCCATAATTATATCGCCGGAGATCATACAACATGCTTGCTCTGCAGACTAGTATCAGCTGAGCGAAGGTGACCGACCGTTATAGTAGGCCTACTGATAAAACCGGCGGCTGTCATCGCTTTCTAAAGGGAGTCCTGTATTTATTATTAAAAGTAAAGAACTATAGAACCATTCTTTTTTTTTTTTAAATCAAATATTTTGTCAGTGTTTTTAAAAACACGTTTTTCTCATTGTAAGGAGAAATCGGTTGGAAAAGTATACATCCAAAAGTGGGTTGATGCGTGACCTTGTTTGGTGGGTGTGTGTTTTTTTCACAGTACACACGATGTTATGGAAATATCGGTCAAGGTCATTATAGGGAGGTGTGTCTAGTGTGCCCAATCAGCGACGCGAATCCTGTTCCGTTTTGTGACTTTTCGTGACCACCTTGACCTTTCGAGGACAACACGCATGATGCGCATGCTCATAAACTCGTGTCGGGTCAAAGTGCTAGATAGCAGACACTTCGGAAGCCGTTTGTTTGGCTGGAGACCGGAGATTTGAAGACGATTTTCTCCAGATTCTTACATTTCTAAAAAGTAGCAAAATGTCGGACGGAGGACAAGCCCCTATCGATACAGACTGCATGACACTAGCGCGGTATGTACTTTTGCAACAGAAAAAACACCCGCATGCTACCGGCGACTTGACTCAACTTCTCAACGCCATTCTCACGGCTGTGAAAGCAACGTCGTCTGCTGTACGCAAGGCTGGCATCCACCATCTGTAAGTAATCTGTTGAAGTCTTTTTATCTAATAGTAATTGCACTGACACTCTTTAGTTCATAAATAAAACTTTGTTGAATAATTACTATATGATTTGCTGCATTGTTGGTGCATGATCTGCGCCTCAAAAACAAGTGTATTATAATGACATAGCAAGAACAAAAGCTAGGTTTACCACTACTAAAGTGCTTTAAAAAGTCTTCGATAGTCTCTCCTTGCCACTGATGTTATCTCACCGAGTACAACGGTACTGTACAATTTTAACATAGTGACCCAACCTTGTGAATTGGTGCAAGCTTGTCTCTAGCTCGAAACAATTTTATGGTAAGGCTATAGGGTTGTTTGTTTGTTGGATAAATTAATGTCCCCGGACACGTGAGCATATAGGGGACTTAAGGCTATAGGGGTACCCGGCTATAGACTATATATCATGTGATCATGTGACATTGCAGAAAGATTTGAGTAAATTGCAAGAATGGTAGGATCTTTGCAAAGTGATGATTGTAGGTAGAAAAACGAAAAAGGAATATTTAATGAGAATTGGAAATAGTAATGAAAAAGCATAGAAGTCTTCAAGAGAAAGACCTGTGGATGGTGTTTGTAGCTAATGTTTTGATCTGCACATTCAAAAAGCAATCAATAAGGCAAATCAGAGGATTGGAGTCGTAAAAAGATCCTTCGCATTTCTGGACAAACATAGTTTTAACACTGTATTTAAAGTGTTGGTCCGATCGCATTTTGAATACAGCAATGTCATTTGGTCACTGTTTTTAAAGCGACAGTTGGCCACGATTGAACGAGAACAACAAATTAAGAGCCTCAAAATTCTGCCAGAGTGTGCAAACATGACACATATAGAAAGGCTGGAACATTTAAATTTGCCAACAGAACACTCAAGGGAAGAAGAATGAGAGGGGATTTGATTCAGTTGTACAAAATATTTCACAGGATAGATCAAGTAAATTTTCAGCAATTATTTCAGCTAAACAATAACCCCACGAGAAATCAGCAGGAAAAAATAGCAGTTAATTTCTAGTCTGACAAATATAAGGAAATACTCCTATGTAAATAGAGTTGTTGACAACTGGAATGCTCTCCCAACCAACATAAGATTACTAGCCACCATTAAAAAAATTCATTCAAGAACCTTCAGGACAGCGATTCAAAATGTCTAGTTAAGATTAAAGAATATGACTATTAAACGTCATTTATTCTAAAATTGTGCAAGCGTGACCCTCGCTTGAAAGTTTGAAAAAAGAGGCATAGGATGGCCTAAAAAAAATTTTTTTTAAGCCTCTAATTATAAAAACTAAACTATGATATCTTCAGTGTAATACAAATATTTTTAAAAGAATTAAACAGTTTCTCACTCTCAGTATTATTCTCTTGCAGATGAGAGTATAAACCTAGTATAAATGTGTCCATTTACATTCCATTTAATGTGCTTTAATTTAAAGATCTTTATAATGTAAAGGTCCTTCACATTCATGTTTTGATGGGTGATTGCCCGTGCCCAATACAAACAGTGAAAAACCGACCCTGCGAGCACTAAGCATCCTATTGCTGTGTTTCTTGGGTGGCATTGCTCAGAAGAGGCTGCTAAAACGTTTGCTGAGAAGGCAATCCACGTGTCGCAGACATATATAGGTGAAAATTTATAGGAGGTGGTTAGTGACTTACCAACAGTTCCAGTATGCAGCAGTATATTTTAGGTTTCTTCTATCCTGAGAATTTAAATTAAATAATATCCTAAATAAAATGTTAAAAATAAGTATCTGGTAACAAGTACACTAAACTCGTACTGTTGAATGCATTTTACAGTGATGCAGTTAAGAGAAATTATGCTTTGCTAATTTGCTACCTTAGTGTGCATGTTAAGATTAAATAGAATAAGCTTTTTTTGTACCATTGATCAAAGACACAGGTGTGCAGGACATGGAATGACACTCACATCTGTGAGACCAGGTGGGAATGAAACAAAAATATGCTTCTTTAGCTATACATGCCACAAAGAATGAGTGATTGTGTAAATGACTTTAAAGATAATGCAGTGAACTGCCCCCAAATCCAAGGTCATGATCGCAAAACACTGTCAAGACTGGCAGGCAGAGGAAAAAGAACAAAGACATAAAAAGGCAAAAATACAATACTTTACTACACAGCTTCCTTTGAAAATGTATGCACTCTTTGTATAATTTCAACACTTATTTGAAAATGATTTGCATTAGTCGGGAATCAGAATGAGCAAAATGCCAGTCTGTCTGTTGGATGTCATATTTCCACAACCACTGAATGGATTTTGATTAAACTTCATAGGAACATTACCTAGGATAGCGGCCTTCCTCCAGTGCCATAACATTTGCTCTGCTGCAAAAATCAAGGTCGTGGGTGTCATTTTATTGCTCAAACAAGTTTTGCTCAATATCTCAAATAATGGCTGGAGCGATTTTGTTGATTTTTTTTTTTTTTTTTTAAATACAGGGACTTTAAATTGAGCACCATTTTTCAGTTGAGCGGTCAGGTCAGTCGGTCAATCACCCTCTCAGAATTTCATTTTTTTAAAAACAAACTGTTTTGCCTTATCTCAAGAATAGCTGAACTGAGCACGAGGCTAAATTGTCAGTTTGTGTGAAGGTAAGTGCTGAGGTATTGACGGTGATTATGTGGCAAGTACAAAAGACTTGGTCCGAAAAGGGTGGACAGAGGGCCAAATCCTCTGTATATATTTCAGGTTGTTGGTGGTTGTGTGTCATGGCTAGGTATGGATTGGCGGGCACGGAGAACATCACAGGTGACCAGGTGAAGAAGCTAGATGTTCTGGCCAACGACCTGTTTATCAACATGCTCAAGTCCTCCTTCACCACCTGCCTCCTTGTCTCGGAGGAAAACGACAACGCCATCGAGGTTGAGACTGAAATGCAGGTGAGTTGTGCTGCAGAGACACAGGGCAGGGCATGGATGGGAAGTTTGAGATGGAGCAGAAAGTTAAGTAGAGAGATTGTGAGTGGGCTTGTTTAAAACTAGAGATGCAGGCGATTTTGGAAAAAGTTGTCAGTAAAATATTATCAAATAAGTAATAATAATGATAATAACAATAATAATAATATTATAATTAATAATAATGTATTAATAATAATTATTAGATTTAGTGCTGTATATGTTCACTTTTTAATTGCGTCAACTATAAAGCTCAAAGCTGTACCAACATAATAATAATAATAATAATAATAATAATTTTCAGGACACCGAGGATTTTGTCTGGTTACTCAGGTTTCATACCTCCCTACTGTATTGGTATTGAATTTGAATGCAGTCAAACTAAATTTTTAAATAAAACTTGATTTCTCTTCAGTTCCACCTTCTGTGATAGTCATCCTTTCAGATCTCCACACTTTTGAGTTCTGTTGAAGAAAAAATGAGTGATAGCATCCAGCATTATTATTATTATTATTATTATTATTATTATTATTATTACATCACCATACACTCTCATATGCAGGCTGTCGATGCTTCTCAGTACTTGGTCCTTCAACTTGGAGCTTTCTTCGTCTTTCTCTCTTCATAGCTCTCCAGACATAGCCACTTTCAGTTCCAACTTGACAACTCATCTCTTCCTTTAAAAATGTCTGATCTCGTCTCCTATCACCATCATCATTCCTTTTATTCTGATTCAGACCACCGCCATCACACCGCTCGCCCCCAGTCCCTTCAGTTCTTAGCTACTCTTCTCCTTTTTGCATGTAGCTGATATTAACGTTAAATATAAATGCTTGAGTACTGTGCTTTGAACTGATGTCGTTAAGAAAAAGCGCTAAATATATGCCCTTATCATTAGTAGTAGTAGTAGTAGTAGTAGTAGTAATTGGAGAGATAGTGGTGAGGGTCATGGTTATATAGGGCGATTCATAACTACCAAAGAGGGAAAACAGGCAGGGTAATTAAGTTGGGCAATCCAGTGTTTCGGACCTAATTCCATTGTGTGCATGTTGTTGTGTATTATTATTACCTTGGCATGAAAGGACATAATCCGTTTTAAGGAGAGTGATTTTAAAAACATTGGCGCTGTTGTCTTGGTATAGCTCGACGAATTCTGTATGAACTGTGTATTTTTTGGATTTTGTTCTCTTCTCTGTCTCTTCATCTCTCTGTATTTCTCTGTCTGTCTCTCTCTGTCTCTTCATTTGTCTTTTTATGAACAATCCTCCTTTGTCTTTCATTATGGTATTTTATGTATTGTTGTTTTGAAGCAAAGAATTGTTTTGCTTTGTGGGTTTTTTGCAGGGCACGGTTGGTATATATCTTTGGTTTGAACTAAAACTACTTTGGCTAAAGTGTACAATTCATAATATTTAGAAGCCTTTAGCCTATATCTCATATTTTCATCTTTTTGCACCACTTTATTCATAAGATTTTTTTGTTGCTGTAAGGTACTTTTTAAAAAAAAACAACTTTGATGTGTGTTTTGAGTGAGTGATATCGATTTAAGATTTGTAACAGTAAATTTGCAATTGAGACAGTAATAATAATTATTATTTTTATAATAATTATTATTATAATAATTATTATTATTATTCCTATTCTATCCCGTTACTCTGAGGTCATAAGGGCACCACAGATGATCGTTTAACCAGCGTACTCCATCTTTCCCTATCGTCAGCAACCCTGATGGTTTTGCTCAGTGTCAAACCAGTCCACACTCTCGATTGTTGTCCTCCCACCTCTTTTTTGGTCTCCCTCTTCTTCTACCTCCGTGCACTGTGCCTTGCAGGATGGTCTTTGCAAGACCTGGTGATCTGGTGACCTGGCCATACTATCGGAGTTTCCATTTTTATTATTATTATTATTATTATTATTATTATTATTATTATTATTATTATTATTATTATTATTATTATTATAATTATTAATAAATAAATAATGATGATGGTGATAATGATATTAATGATAACAAAAGCAAAAATAATAACGATAACTTTTATTGATGAGCACTTATCTTAGGACTATTCGAAGTTAGATGTTCAAAAATTCCAGGCAGGAGAGCAGTTGGGACTAGTGTTCTGCTTTGTGTGTGTGATGTGTTGTGATTATGAGGTTTTAAAAAAAAAGAGGAAATGAGGATATGCATTTTTTTTAAAGAAGCAATCAATCAAAAAGGCTGCACTAATAAAGTGCATGCATGTACAAGAATATTGCATACATTAGGTAAACATTTTCTTTAGTGATTATGAAACAAGAAAAAGTATATTAGCGAAGCCCACCAAACTGGAAGTGCAGAAGTTATTTTAATAATAATAATAATAATGGATGCGATTTTTACCAGCAAAATAATCTTAGTTGAGGTATTTGACAAGGTGATAATAACTGAAGTGCCTCTGACCTAGAATTTTAGACTGACTGAACCACGTTGTTGACAAAATAAGGTAACCCCAGGTTTGTTATTTTATATGAACCAGGTTGTCAGTGGGGTGTGACCATGAAGCCAGAATGAGAAAAACAGCAAGTCATCCAAATGATACCAACAGGCTGTTTAAGCTTCAGTGTTTGTTTTACAATCAAAACTGCACAAGCGGGATAATGCAGAGTGATACTTTTATTTTGTGTTTTATGTGGATAAATAGAAGGCCCTGTGGGTTTGGGCATTGAATAGAATAGACCCAACGTTTGCCGGTGTGTCGTAAAAGGCAGCTAACAGGGGTGATGTCGGCACGGCTCTGGGCGAAAATCTTCAGCACAGAAATCACCGGCCAGGACGGAGGAACCTCACGTTACTATATAGGTTAAATGACCATGTGCTCGGGGCCAATGCAAGCCACACTGTACTCGTGGATTTTGGCTGTGGCCAAAAACCTGGAGAGGATTGGGCCCCGCCAGGTCTTTCTTGTATGATGAAAAGAATACCGGATGGGTTGTTACCCGGGTCACCAAGGACCCCACCTTCCATTGGCCACCAGGACGGAGGTGATAAGTGTGCTACTGATGGACAACTTTGCAAGATCCACATGACAGACAACATTATCATAGGAACCTGGAATGTTGGGACCCTAACTGCGGTTGGAAAATTAGAATGAGCTGGACCACAATTGGAGGAAAATTTGCACCACTGCTTATTTTGGGAGCTTGTGAAGTAGATGTCAACACCATGACCGCCACCTTCCACTCAGCTGTGACATATTCTTGGCAAGCACCACCAAAGAAGAAACCATGATCACACCTGAACTTTTGGACCAGTGTGACAAATGAAGAGAGATGAAACAGAAAAAGAACACCTCACAGGGAGCTGATGCCTACCAAAAAATCAACAATGACATCTGAAAAGGCAGGCACACAGCAAAGGAGAACTGGATAGAAGATCAGTGCCAGGAAATAGAGAACAGTCTGAACAAGAACAACAGCAAGAAAGCCTACCAGACTGTGAAGCAGCTGACAATTGTTTAACAGCCCAAGGTCTTTGGTTAAACGTTCATCTGTGGTGCCCTAACGACCTTTGAGTTATGGGATAGGATAGTTGGATAAATAGGGAGTTGAGGAGAGGTTGGGGGCAGGGGCAGAGTAATAAGCCGTTTTAATGGATCTTCTGCACTGAGCATTGTTAGTAGCATTTTTAGACTCCTATCAGTTTATTACAACCACCACAAAATAAATACAAATAAAAACGAAGTAAATTCATATTCGCAGCATGTTAATGTTTTCCGTCTTGCCTACTTCAGCCATTTGCCATGTGCCAGGCACCTTGAATAACTTTTTTCTCAAGAGTTTTGTGCGCTTATTATAAATCCATGTATCATTATTAATATTATTATGATTATTATTTATAACTTCTTGTCGGTTTTTCCAGTTTTCTGGAAGTTTGGATTGCCTGCAAAAGATGTCAAACAAGATAGTCTTGACTACCTAACGTCTAATTTCAGAAACTTGCCTGACAAAAATCTTAATATTTTGCTTACTTGCTGCTTAGCTGGAAAAGAAAAATAGGAAAAATTAAATTGCCTGTAGTGATTTGCCTGGAATAAACTTGCCTGTACAACCAAAAAAAGAAATGATAATGCTGCCTGTAGCAATTTTGCTTGAGGAGTCTAATATTACCTATTTTAGCAGTTTGCTTGAAAACCCTAAACTGATAATTTTGCCTGCAGTTAGCCTAAAAAGATACAATGATCATAATAATTTGCCTAAAGCGATTTGCCGGCAGAAAGCAGATTATTGACCTATTTGCATGAGCTTGCTGAAGGAAAAAGAAGAAATTGCTGGGCATATTTCGATGTCTTTTATAATTGAGAATGCCACTGGCTGATATGAACACAAAATACATTTGATTCATGTATACATGTTATTTTTGTATCAAAAGCAATTGCATTTGTGCTTGGCTTTTTGAGCTTTTTTTTCTCCAATTATAACTTATACATTGTTAGCAAATTTATTTAATTGAATAAGTTAATATTCTACACCAACCACAGTTATTATTAGACAAGGTGGGTTTTTAAAGAGTTAAAAGCCCTTTTTTGGTGGTTTTGCTGCTCTTGCTGTTGTCATCTCTGCTGCTGCAGTTGTCATGACAGTAGTCTAAAAGCAATTATACTTTTTTCTTGTTTTACTTTGAATGTAGCAGGAAGTTGAATCATTGTATTTGTCTGCCAATCAAATTATTACATTTGGCAGGGATATAAAAAAAAAATTCACAAAATGAAATTGTCTCACTAAACAGTCTGGAACACTATCTGAACACCAGAGATCTATCAAGGATAGCCTGCATTTAGGACTATGCCTCATCAGCCTATCCTGACACTCAAATTGGGGTCAGAGTCGCTTTCTGACCAGATGTGCTGATTGCCTTTATAATAAACTAGTAGCATCCAAACGCTGCCTGTTAACAGGAAACATTCTGTCAGTCTGTTGAAACCAATGTTTGCTGTTTCTTTTTTTAAATTTCAGTGTTGTCTTTTAAAGTGGTTGAATATGTTGACCATGGATAATAACTATTATTGTTCCTATTCATAGTTTTATAAGTTCAGTTGGTGTGTTCTTCAGGGCAAGTACATTGTATGCTTTGATCCACTTGATGGCTCGTCCAACATCGACTGCCTGGTGTCCATTGGGTCCATCTTTGGCGTCTACAGAAAAGTAAGTGGATATTTCGGTTTTTTTTAAGTGCCCAGGGTGACATAGATGTTTGTTTATTTCCGTGTTTGATTATGAGTTTTACAGTGGGAAATTGGATTGTTGTCAAGTCTGACAGATAGATGTGGCATTGCTATTTTGGCTGTTGTTAAAGGGAGACAACAAAGTTTAGGTGGTCTCCCTTGCCTACACTCGCCAGCAGACCCTCTCTTCTGGAATTATTATTAATTTTGTGATTGATATAAATGAGGCCAAACCTAGTGGCTGGCTGTGTAGAGAAATGTCATTGTAATTGCTACTGCCGTTGATTGCGCTGTTTAGACAACCGACACCAAGCCAACAGAGGAAGATGCTTTGCAGCCTGGCCACCAGCTGGTCGTTGCCGGCTATGCTCTATATGGTAGCGCCACCATGATCGTCATCACCACCGGCGAGGGCGTGCAGGGATTCACACTGGATCCTGTGAGTAATAAATTAATAGTACTAGTGGTACTTGTGGAAAGGGTAGTGGTGTTAGTGGTAGAGTTTGCGGTAGCAGTGTCAGTGGTAATAGTGGTAGTGTTAGCGGTAATAGTGGTAGAGTTAAAGTTAGTAGTGATAATGCCTTTGGTAATAGTGGTAGCGTCAGGGGTAGTGGTGGTTATGGTGGTAGTATTAGTGGTTGGGTTAATGGTGATAGTGGTAGCAGGGTTAGAGGTATGGCAGGTGGTTGTAGTGGTAGTGTTGGTGGTGTGGATAGTGCTTTTTAGTAGTGATAGTAGCAGATTATTAGTTGTGGTAGGTTCTGTCCGTGCTTTTGGTTATGCTTAAGATGGCAGTTGAGTTTCAGAAGAAAAAAGAGGTATTGATTTATGAAATAGTCTGACAGACCATCACACAAGCCATTGGACAACATGATGACATGCTCACAGTAATGAAGAAACAGAAACTCCAATGGTATGGCCAAGTAACCAGAGTACCAGGTTCTGCAGGTGCAAGAAGGCAGAAGTGGGAGACAGAAAAAGAGGTGTGAAGACAACATTCGAGAATGGACTGGCTTGACACTGAGTGAAGCCATGAGGGTTGCTGAGGACAGAGAAAGATGGAGTACACTAATTGTCTGTGATGCCCCAATGAATTTAGAGTTATAGGATAGGATAGGATAGGATAGGATTGATTTTTTAGATCTATAATGTCTACCCACGTTTTGAGAAAGCAGTGCAGAATGGGTCCCGATAGGAAGTCCTCTCCAGGATCGCACAAACAACTGCTGCCCTGACAAAGTTGAAGCCCATTTGGAAAGACAGGACCATCAGTCTACATTCCAAAGTAAGACTGCTGCGCTCCCTTGTCATCTCCATCTTCCTATATGCTTGCGAAGCATGGACCCTCACAGCAGATCTCCAACGAAGAATACAAAGCATGGAGATGAGGTGCTACAGAAGACTTCTGGGCATTTCCTATACACAACACATCACCAACGACGAAGTCCGACAGACCATCACACAAGCCATTGGACAACACGATTACCTGCTTACAGTGGTGAAGAAACGGAAACTCCGATGGTATGGCCATGTCACCAGATCATCAGGCCTTGCAAAGACTATTCTGCAAGGCACAGTGCAAGGAGGTAGAAGAAGAGGGAGACCGAAAAAGAGGTGGGAGGACAACATTCGAGAATGGACTGGTTTGACACTGAGCGAAGCCATCAGGGCTGCTGAGGACAGAGAAAGATGGAGTATGTTGGTTAAACGATCATCTGTGGTGCCCCTACGACCTCCGGGTTACGGGACAGGATAGGATAGGATAGGGATAGTGCAGAAGTTACAAGGACAAGTTACAGAAATTGGGTGACTTGAGTTAAGCCTTGTAGAGCGGGAAAAGTGCTGTATAAGAACAATGAAATAGTTTTTAAACAAATAAAATCAAATTGCTGTGTATGTGGAGTGTACGGATGTGTGAAGTGATGTTGGAAACTGGTGAATGATGTTGATGTGAAATTATGTTTGGCATGTGGAACGGTTTATGCGGAATTATATATAACGGTTTGATGCATGGAAACATGTTTCTGCAGGCACTGGGAGAGTTTTTGCTGACAGAGCGAGACATTCGATGCAAGCCTCGCGGTAAGATCTACTCCCTGAACGAAGGTTACGAGCAGTACTGGGATCCCGCCGTCAAGGAGTACATTCACAGCAAAAAGCATCCTAAGGTGGGCACACAACCGATACCCTCAGTCATGTTCGTATGTGTGTGAAACAATAAGCCTAGATTACCTTTGAAAATTATCAGGGGTGGGAATTGTCCGCCATTTGGCGGATTTCCGCCATTAAAAAAAATCCCATCCGCCAAAAACAATAATGCTTCCGCGAAAAAATTAATTAAAAAAAAATAAAAATTTTTTACACTATTGCGGTGTTTAGACACAGCGCAACAGAAGTCTCACCGGAAGTGAGAGGTCGAGGTCGTTGTACTTAATCACCGCCATCATGTCTTTAAAGGCTATGATTGTACAGCGTGGTGAAACTTTTCAAGAAGGTTTTGGCGTCAAAAACAAATGGATTGGTATGTTTAGTTTTGACAGCTGATATTCAGATGTTGAATATACAGCTGTGTACATGTTCAGCTACTATGTACAAATTTTGTGTGTGTGTGTACAGCTCTCTCTCTCTCTCTCTCTCTCTCTCTCTCTCTCTCTCTCTCTCTCTCTCTCTCTCTCTCTCTCTCTCTCTCTCACATAATCACTGTACATGTATACAGTTATAAACAAAAATCCTTTTTGAATTTATGTTATTTTCTTTATGCAACGTGTCTGTTAGTTGTACATTGTTTATCAGCACTACATCACAGCATTATATCCTTTGGTCATTCAAACAAAAAGCACAAGAAAAAAAGACAAAAAAGAATGTTTTTCATACTTCAAAACTACTTACATTTTGCAATCAGATTGCACAGATTTTGTTCTTGATTTTGAAAATTTTCCGGGGGGGGCGACACCCCTAGTTTCCTTTATTTTTCACTTCAGCAATTCCCACCCCTGATTATAGAGTTTTCAGCTTGAAGTTAGCATGATTTACAAAGTTCTACTGTGAGGTAAATATTCTGGCTTAGTTACGACTGTTTACTGGAAACATTTAATGAACAATAGACCCTAGTTATGATTGTTGACTGGCAATATTTAATGAACAATTACTAGACCTGTATGCTAGAGAAAATTTGCATTTCAGTCGCTACTGTTCTTGTTTTTACTATAGCTCTTACACTATTCAAAATAAACCAATAAAAGTATGTATCGATGGAAAGGAAATTGAATAAAGATTTGATTTCTGCTATGGATAGAGGTGTGAATAAGAAAATGAAGATTTGTGTGTCTAAGAAAGTGTAAAATTCGGTTTTTACAAAGCCTCTTTTTTTTCCAAATATTGTTGCCAATTGGCTAAAAGAACAAAACATTATCACAATCATGCATGTTTAGTTGATTTACAAACTCAACAATGTTACAATGTTTGAGCACTCCATGGATAACGTCATTGGACATCGAACAAAACAAAAAGAGAAGAAAGACACTGACCGTACTACTAATTTTACCAAAGTATCTCTTGGTCATTAGAATCACTGCCACAGTCACTAGATCTATATGTAAAATTAGAATCACTGCCACAGTCACTAGATCTAGATGTAAAGTCAGATTTTACAGGTTCAAAATCGGATTCATAGTTTCCATCTCCATCAAATCTTCACCATTATTGCTGTTTCGTAATATTTCAACAACAACAACTTCAAGAGGCTCTGTTGAACAGCCATTTTTTGTCAAAAAGCATGATCAACCATGTCTTTTTTGCAACCATAAAATTCGGTCTTTGTGAGTCTGGAACATAGGCTTAAGCTTTCCGTGCTTTCAGAGAGGAAAGAGATTCAAGGGAAGTAATTAAATGACTCTCTTTTCCTTGTTCTTCCGCTAGGCGAACCAGAAGTAAAAGAGCATTGCATTTGGACGTACTTTGGCCCATAAACATTGAAAGGCAGTCAGAGAGGGACGAACGTCTTACTTCTGCAGCGCAGGGAAAGATAGAACACTAGACCTTAGTGACGACTGTTTACTGGCAACATTTAATGAACGATAGAACTTTTGCCGCTATTGGGCTGTTAACTAAACTTACCAAGGCAGTCAGCCCGAAAGCGATGCTGACCCCAATCTGAACGTCAGAGGCTGTTGAGGGCAAATGCCTACACACAGCCTGTACTTGATAGATCTCTGACACTCGGCCAGCGTCAAAGTCACCTGTTTGATAGAAACTGGCCTATACTATTGAACATATTTTAGTTAAAGTGCTTGCTGTGAACAACGGATGGCATTTTTGGTGTGTGTGTGTGTGCAGAATGGGAAGCCATACTCTGCGAGATACATTGGGTCTATGGTGGCCGATGTCCACAGAACGCTGGTGTACGGTGGGATCTTTTTATACCCCGCGACCACCGAGTCGCCCACGGGAAAGGTAAGGTTTCTCTTTAACTTTAGGTGTGAATCCTAGCTCCTGTGTCGTGAACAGTTTCCGATTTTCTTTCTGTCTTCGACTAGCGGCTTTTCCTATGCACAACATGTTTTGAGTGATGAATGTGTGTTTGCTGTGTATTTATTGAGTGTCTGTAACATGCCAACATGTATGTTGGTTACAGATCGCCGAGCTTTGAGTCTCATTTAGGATTATGGCCCGGGTAGCATCCAGTAGTGTGTTTTTTCTTCACAAATAAGAATTCTCCTTTAAAAAAAAATTTTTAATTTAATTTTATTTTTTAATTCGTTTTTTAATTGTTATTTTTGTCTTCTCCTCCAGCTGCGCTTGCTGTACGAGTGCAACCCAATGGCACTGATCATGGAGAAGGCTGGTGGCAAGGCGTCCGACGGCAAGAAGAGAATTCTGGACATCCAGCCCACCAAGATCCACGAGCGATCCCCCATCTTCATGGGGTCCAAAGAGGATGTGGAAGATGTGGAGGCTTTGTACAAGAAACACAACTTGTAGGACAACCAAACACCCAACCAAAAACCCCACACAAAAATCCATACAGCGCAGCTGAGCTCCTTTTGGTCTGTTACTACTTTACTCCCTTCTTGTCCCACAACTGTAGACCACAAAGGGTCAGCTGCGCTGTATGTCACAAAAGTATCCCATCAAGCTGCAGGTGTGTCTCTTCCCTTCTCTTCAACTTGTAGAGCAAAGCTCAGCAGAACAATTCTAGCATAACCTTCCCTTTGTTTATAGCAACTTTTACGTTCTTTTTGTCAGAAGCACAATTTTTAGGAAGCTCGCATGCAAGGGGGCTAATCCACTCTATGTATGCAGCGTAACTTTGCCACACACACACACCGATGTCCAGGATACGACATTCTATGATTTGTATCGTAGATGCTGTTGTTACTCCAGTCCTTTATCCTACAGTAAGACTACTTACTCTTAATTTTTTGACTCGCGTGCTTAGCAGTGTGAGTATGTACTCACACACACACACACACACACACACACATACATACACACCCCTTTTCCCCCTCCGTACATCTGGAATAAAGTTTTCAAAACTGTATCACGCTGCTCTGAAATAATACTGTCATATTTCACTTTACTTAATAGGAATAGTGAAATAACGGCCACTTTGTTTGCAGGCAGCGATATAAAGTTGTCAAACTTATCGGTATGTAACGGATTGCTATCTATCACAAATCATTACACTTCCATAATTATATACATTTTGCCATAATCTTTATGCTATTCATAATATTTCCATTGATGTACTATTCATAGTATTTTATGTTGATAACAAAATGCACATCGCTCATCAATGATTTGATGGTGTTTAGAAGTATATGTAATCAATGTAATCAACATTTACGTTTTCATAGTGAGTGAAGAAGTGTGCAGTTCTTCAGTGGATGACAGATGGAGCGAATGGAGTTTTGTGAATTTTGTTGAGGTGGTATTCCCCATATTTGCGTACTGCATTATTTTCGGGACGCTAAAATTTCGCTGTTTTAGTTGGCATATAATAGGATAGATTTCCAAAAGACTTGGTGTCACATTCTTTTTTTTTCTTTTTTTTTCCTTTGCTGAAGGCTGTGCGTTGATGATGTGGAATATGCTAGAACAATGTATTTTGTTTCAAAGTGTTGTGTTAGAAACAGTATTAGGAATGCGTGCTCAGTTGAACTGAGAATAATTGTGGTGTCGAATGAAACCGGAATAACATAAATAGAAAGAGAGACGATGCAGAGGGGTTATGGGACATTTCAATGGGAGTCGTTGTGAGTCATCTTTCTTTTCTTTCCCCCTTTAATTTTTATTTTGTTGTTGTTATTGTTCAAATAATGTATATTTGTGTAATTTGTTGGGTCAGTATTTGCTCCCAAGCTAACATGCATTGTCAAAATGAAATGCAGCAACTGTTTTGATTTTCTACCGTAAGTGATTCAGAATCTAGAAGTTCAGGGCTATCAGAACTTTTTTTTGGTTTTTTGTTTGTTTTTTGTTTGTTTGTTCTTGTTGTTGCCATATCCTGCATTGTATATCTGTGTGTAGTCCCAGTGATTTTGTAATCGAAAGTTACTATATGTTTTTCTCTTTTGTACTTTTTATTGCATTTACTAAAAAGTATTGTTTGGTCCTGGATCAAGATTGGGTTATCTCCCTCTAGCGATTTACTAGAAAAAGTATGTTTTGTTATTTTTGTGTGTTTGCGTTTTGCTCGGGTTAATTTAGTCAAAAAGTATTATTTGTTGTGGGATAAACATTTTATGTAATATTTTCTCATTTACATTTTTTATTTCTCAGAATTTGCCGCACGATGAGAACTGTCGCGAGATCCTCTGATTATATTTTTATATTGAAACGGCAGGTTGGTTAACATTGGCCATTTTATGTGTTTTGTTTGTACTTTTGAGATCTGAAAAAAATGTCTTGTTTTAATTGCCAAAACAAAACAATGTAAGGCGCATGCATTTGAAACTTCAACCAAATGTAGACTGGGGACATTGAAGATTTAAAATTTTGTTTAAAGAAAAGTCCAAACATTAAATGTTGAGAATGTTTTGGGTTAAGAAGCGTTATCACAAGTATATCAACTAACAAGTTAGTATCTCTCTTCTATGTCTCTATCGACGTGCGCGTACAACCGGTTGCTTCCCTTTACATGCTTTGCGCACCATAGAGCGTCGTCGGCCTGAAATAACTTTTTAGAAACTTCAAAACCCAGGGGAATTATGGGTAGAGAAATCCTTTTCTGAAATGACGTCGGCCAAATCCTTCTTTAGTTTCTTTGCTCGAGCAAAGGCAACCTCATAGGTATGGAGCACTTCGTCCATTATAACTCCATCGCTGATAATACTGCTGACAAGTTTCTGCCTTTGTTCACTACCAGAAATATGCAGTTCCTATTCCAACTTTCGTTTCATTTCAGCGAGCACATCTTCGCGAGAACAGATTTCCCAGAATTCTCTATTCTATTTTTAGGTTTGGGAAATCCCCGTCTCAGCTTGTGGCTAAACGGGACCACCGCACGTCGACTGGGGGCAATACGAGATACTAACTTGTTAGTTGATATACTTGTGGCGTTATTGAACAAGAGTTACATGTTCCTTGTCATACAGAGTGCTTAGAATACAACAATATATTTTTATTGTCCAATTAAAAACCAGAAATTTGCTCTCTTTTTTTCCCCCTCTTTGCTTGTTCTTATTCTGATTATTTGTCTTCGAATAGTATGCCGTTTTCCCCTTTGGCCAGTTACATATTGTATCTATAATGCAGTGGTAATCAGATTTTTGTTTCCAATAATAATAATTTCTTTTGGTGTTGTTGTTATTTTGCTTTTCAAGAGTTAGAATGGGAAATTCGTCCATTGTGTTTATAGTGTGAATACATTATATTAATTTGTTCATTGCTCTGTGCACAATTTTGTGTTGGAAAGATTTATAGTAATAAATAGAGGTATGACAGTGACATGTTTCTTGCCTGCTATGAGAAAGACCAAGAGAGAATGAGAAAACTGAGGTTTGTTCCTTTATCAAGTTTGATTGGTCATAGTAGTGTGCGTGGATGTACCATGATGATGATGGATGGATGGATGATGATGATGATGATGATGATGATGATGATGATGATGATGATGATGAAGGCGAGAGAGTTTATTCACGACAAAGATACTGATTTTAGGTGATTGGGAGAGAGATAGGGACAGAGAAAGAGATTTTTTCACAACAAGAAAACAGATTTTAGGCAGGATCTGGTCTTACAATTGTTCTTTTTATCATTTACACTCACATTCTGCGGTATTCAGTCATAAATACCAATGAAAAAAACAAATAACTAATGACACGACAAAACAAATTACTATCATAACTATCATGCAGCATACAACAGAAGGTTCATGACAATCAATGTTGGTGTTACAATTACACGATATGTAACCTATCAAAATAGCCGTATCAGGTGTTAGAATTACACATACAATTTAGTGAGAGAGAGAGGGAAAGAGATGGCGTGCAGTGTGATGGTGGTGATCTGCATCAGAAAAGAAGGAATGATGATAATGATGGGAGGCGAGATCAGACATTTTGAAGGAAGAGATGAGTTTTCAAGCTGGACTTGAAAGTGGCTATGTTCGGAGAGCTGCGAATAGAGAGAGGAAGAGAGTTCCAAGTTGAAGGGCCAAGCACTGAGAAGAATCGACAGCCTGCAGAGGAGTTCAGTTCAGTAGGTAGATTACCGTCCCCAGACACCTAAGCATATAGGGGACTTAGATGGATGATAGCCGTCGTATTAAGATGTCATGTTGAAGAAGGTGAAGCACGATGAAGGAAGAGGTCATGATGCTGAAATGGAAAGTCGCTTGAGGATGGAGCGCAAAAGGCTGCTGCTACAATCAGAAGAAGAAGTCATGATGAAGCAGAAGAGCAGCTGTAGTAAGAATGCCAAGGGTGAAGAGCGCATGGGTGCGCAGCGAGATGCCGTAAGGGTGCCAAACAGGATGCAGGGCCGGTCCTGAGGAAGTGTACCGATGTGGCTCTTGAAGGAAGCGCCGATAGGGCCGCAAGGAGGTGGCCAAGCAGAGGCCGCGTGAGGGTGGGTAGGCAAGCGCAGGGTGCCATTGGCGGTGAAACACCTGTAGTCCGGAGGTCGCCACGCTCCACAGGGAACCCCACGTCGCCCAATCGTAGAGAAAGGTGAAGGGCAGCCAGAGGCCAAGCAGACGGAGGTCAAGCGAGGAGGGCCCTTCCACGCAGCACGACCGACGCCGGGACCAACGGAGCTCTATAGGAAGAAGATGAAGGATGTAGGTTGAGGTGGTGTGACGTATCGGAATCTCCCACAGTCCGCGTCAGCAGCTTCGACTTCTGTACTGCCACCGCCGGGTAGGCTCCCGTTCCACCCCGACGGCGCGTCCTCCTCATCTCCGCATGCTGGGCGTCTGTGGGACTGAACGTCTCCGTGAGCAGGTGTGAGCTCGAAAAGCCTATTGACCGCCGCAGTAGTAAATGCTGGTCGGCGACCGCCGCAGTGAAAAACGCAGGTCGGCTAGGCAGGCTGAACAGATTACCGCCGCAGTGGAAATGCAGGTTGGCAGATGGTAGGAATAGAAGGTGCCCAACATCTCAGCGAATGGTAAATGCTAGAGCTCGAAGAAGACAGACTCCTGGCGATGCGCTACCTCGTCCTGAACTAGCATGCCCGTCCTTGACTGTCGCTGTTCAGCCGAGGAAGTGATTATGATTGATGATGAGTGATGATTGCGTTTTCGCGTTCCTTTTATCTGTTTGTAGCGGGGTATTTGTAGCATCCTGCAAGGCACAGTGCAAGGAGGTAGAAGAAGAGGGAGACCGAAAAAAAGGTGGGAGGACAACATTCAAGAATGGACTGGCTTGACACTGAGCGAAACGATGGGGGTTGCTGAGGACAGAGAAAGAGGGAGTAAGCTGGTTAAACGATCATCTTTGGTGGGATAGGATAGGATAGGATAGGATAGGGTAGGATCTTTGATCAGTCCCAATGTCTGATGCGCTGCTGCGAGATTGAATTTCTTCATTAACACTCACGTACTCTGATGTCAGTTGGCTATCAGAACGACTGCCATCTTTGATCAACCCCAATGTCTGCTGATGTGCTTCGCAACAAGGTTGGGTTCGAATTCAGGTGAATACTCTCTCTCTCTCTCTCTCTCTCTCTCTCTCTCTCTCTCTCTCTCTCTCTCTCTCTCTCTCTCTCTCTCTCTCTCTCTCTCTCTCGTTCATAGGTATGTTTGATCTATGTTAATTGAATAATTTGATTGATTTTCTATTTGGAGGGGAATTCTTTGTGTGTGTGTGTGGGGGGGGGTGTTTGTGTGTGTGTGTGTGTGCGTGTGTGTGTGTGTGTGTGTGTGTGTGTGTGTGTGTGTGTGTGTGTGTATTAATGAACCTGTCCCTTGTCAGAAAGGCTCTAGTCACAATAATCATGATACTGGATGCAGTCAATACACAATTTTCAAAAATAAAAATTCTAAAAATTCGAATTTCTTTCCGTCTTCCAATAGCGATCTCCCTGCCTTTACACCACCTGTTTGAGTGATGGACAGACAGCGTGCACACTTACTTGTGTTCTGAGTGACTGTGTTAGAGGGGGTTAGAATGAGGGTATTGCTTTATAATAGAGATCCCTGAAATATAAAGATTGAAATATATTTCAGGGAAAGCGGGTCGGAAGTTGCATGGTGTACAGAGCGCTTTAGAGTTGTTTGTTTGTAAGTAAGGGTTCTCATTCCCCACCCCCCACACTTCCTCCCCGCCCTCCTCCAATTTTGCAAAGTAGGAACAAAGCTTCATGAATATTACGTACATCTATTCTGCTGGGGTGCGTGTCTACCCGAGTGAGATTGTGTGTACGTGCCTGACAGTAGGCTATATATGTGTATCTTGTCTTCATGGTGATGCGAGAAGGCAGAGCCAATGCACACAGCAGCATAATAGGGAGTGAACTTTTTTCTTGGCTGTAGTTCTTCGAGAAGATGGAACCCATGATTTTTCCCCCATGATTCTACTTGGAAAATGCTGTTCAGGAGAGCCTCCTTGGTGGCATGTAGGCCTATCAATTTTATGTCTTGTTGCTGAACTGTACATGCATATGGTCTAATAAATACCCAATCAAGATGGTGGGGTGAACATATGTCTAGGAACTGAGCCGACATCGCATTGTTTCTTCATGATGTTAATATGTGGTCGTGATGTTAGGTGCTATTTCATGACTGGAAAATGCAATAGACCGTTTGCTACTATCGAGCTGTTTTAGAATGGTGCTGGCATAATTATAGAGGCAATCAGCACAGCTGGCCTCAAAGCACCGCAGATCATAATCCGAGTGTTTGAGACTGTCGAGGAATAGGCCTATGTTTGATAGATCTCTGACACTCAGCGTCACGGTCGTTTGTGTATTGGGAACTGGCCTATAATTGTCCAACACCAGTCTAAATGGTGTTAAACACGTTGTTAGGCAAATGTCCTGACTGTGCAGTTGTATTTCCTACAATGGGCTATAACGTCACTTCCATAATATAATTATATTTGTGTGTGGTGGTAACTATACTCATATGCATGTGAGGTTTAAATGAAATGTTTTCTCAGTTCTCTTTTTCGGTGTTAGTCTACCAGTAATTTGATAGCAGCAAAATGACCTGAACTCCCAAGTCCTGTTACAGAATCTTTGTCCTTGAAATCCTATGAAAATGAAACCGAGCTGAATTATTGTATGCCTATAGCCTAAATGTGCGTATAGTCTACCAGGCAACATCTTTCTTATAAGGCCAACAAAATAATATGTCTGTTTACGTTAACATAGGAATAAAATAGGGTCGGTAGGTCGGCTTTTTTTTTTTAATAACCTTTTCCACCTTCCTATTTTTCTATTCTATCCCGTAACTCGAAGGTCGTTGGGGCACCAGATGATCGTTTAACCAGGTACTCCATCTATATCTTCCTCCGTCCTTAGCAATTACCCTCTTCGATGTCCCCTTTACGCTTCAGGTGTCCGGGGACGGTAATCTACCCACAACAACAACCCTCATGGTCTCGCTCAGTGTTAAGCAATGCAGTTCATTCTCGAATGTTGTCCTCCCATCTCTTTTTCGGTCTCCCTCTTCTTCTGCCGCCTTGCACCGTGCCTTGCAGGATGGTCTTTGCAAGGCCTGATGCTCTGCTGACGTGGCCATACCATCGGAGTTTCCGTTTCTTCAAACTGTGAGCATGTCATCGTGTTGTCCAATGGCTTGCGTGATGGTCTGTCGGACTTCGTTGTTGGTGATGTGCTGGGTATAGGAAATGCCCAGAAGTCTTCTGTAGCACCTCATCTCCATCTTTGTATTCTTCGTTGGAGATCTGCTGTGAGGGTCCATGTTTCGCAAGCGTATAGGAAGATGGAGATGACAAGGGAGTGCAGAAGCCTTACCTTGGAATGTAGACTGATGGTCCCGTTTTTCCAAATGGGCCTTGTCAGGGCAGCATGCAGGTGTTTGTGCGATCCTGGAGAGGACTTCCTGTCGGGACCCATTGTCTGATACAATGGCTCCTAAATATTTTAAGCTATGCACTGTGTTGAGGGACTGGCCTTGGACTTTGATGTCTATGTTGATGCCATTGATGTTGTTGGTCATCATTTTGGTCTTCTCTGCACTTATTTCCATTCCATAGGCTCTGGAGGTGGTGTCAAGCCTCTATACCAGCTGTTTAAGTTCTTGCTCCTCTCCAGCCAATCCATCAATGTCATCCACAAAACAGAGGTTGGAGATTGCTCTACCCCATAAGCTGACTGTGCCTTCGTGATCTGCAAGGGCATCTGGCATGATGCGCTGTAGGAAGATGTTGAAGAGGGTTGGAGAGAGTAGGCATCCTTGACGCACACCGATTGTTGTTCTAAACCAGTTCCCGATGGCGCTTTTGTGGAGGACTGCACTTGTAACCTTGTCATGCAGGCTTTTGGTGACTTCAATAATGTTAGGTCTGATGTTGTACACTCTCATGGTTGCTCACAGAGCTGCATGCCAGATTCTGTTCAACGCTTCTACAAACACATGATATTGATGTTGTTGGTGCTGTAGGTATTTCTCGCAGATTATTCTGAGGTTGAAAATCTGTTCATTGGTACTTCGCCCTGCCCTGGATCCTGCTTGTTCTTCAGCTATGATTTGTGCAGCTTGGGGTTTCAACATGTTGAGTATTATTTTCAGGAGGATCTTGCTGGGATGGCTGATGAAGTTGATGGTATAGTAATTTTCACACTCGTGAAGGTTACCCTTTTTGGGAAGCGTGATGACAAGCGACTGGGTCCATGGTGTAGGCCACTCCCCACTCTGCCAGATCTTGTTACAGATAATGGTGAGGGCATCAATCATCACTTCTCCTCCTGCATGCTTGAAGCAATTCCGCGGGGATGTTGTCCACTCCCCCTGACTTCCCCTTCTTTAATGATTACACTGCTGCCTCAACTTCTTCTCGGATGATTGGGAGGATTTCTTACTCCTCTGTTCTGGGGACTTGCTAGAACTGATGGATCTCCGTTTGGTTTGTGGTTGTAAAGGTCAGAGCAGTACTCTGTCCATCTATTCAAGACATCTTGTTCTTCTGTAAGGCATATGCCAGACTTGCTTTGGATCGTGGAGACCTTGGGCTGTTTAACCACATAACCACATTGGGTGCGATTTTTTGGGCTAGACGATCCCACCAAAAGTTTAGGGTCGAGCCAAAAAAATTAGGGTCGGTTGGGATACCGGAAGCATATTTTTTTGTTGTTGTTGGCCCAATACGTTTATTTTAACTTGTTTAATGGAACATAATTATTAGAGTGTTCATGTGACGGCCTACTAGCGCCAAAACCGAGAGTTACCATTATTACGAGATAATTGAAATTAGCACGTGTTCTGTGTAATACCGGTGAGCCACAGTGTTAATGAATAATTATCAGTATTCGCCACGACTTTCTAGCGTCAAAACCTCATAATTACAAATATTATGAGATAATTACAAATATCATAAGACAATTACAAATATGAAGGGATAATTACAAATATCATTTTAAAAATTACAAATATCTTCGCGTGATCATGTTTACCTAGTGGGCCGTCATAGCAGTGTACTTCTGGGTGTTGAAGTTGCCATCGGAGAACAAAAATCACTTGCAATTCTCGTTGTCACCCTGGGAAAGTATGCAAGAACGTACACTAGAAAGTTGTCAACCATATTATGTCTGTAGTATGTTTTACTAACCATGCACATGGACCGACATGGTGACGGTTGTAGAGGTGTGTGTGTGTTTATGTATGTGTGTTTATGTATGTGTGTTTATGTAAGTGTGTGTAAATGTATGGGTGTGTGTGTGAATGTGTGTGGGTGTGTGTGTGTTTGCGTGTGTGTGTGTGTGAACGCGCGCGCGCTCTTCAGAAAGAGAGAGTGAGTGAGAGAGAGAGAGAGAGAGAGAGAGAGAGAGAGAGAGAGAGAGAGAGAGAGAGGGGGGGGGGGGGGGGTTCTTAGTCTACATTAAGAAGCATAATGTTATTCACATTGGTGAAAAGATTGTCACCTAATGTTAACATTAGGCAGTTTTCTGTTTATTCTCGACAGTTTTCAACTGTACGCAAGTGTATAATTTCTAATACTGTATTAGGCAAATTGCGGCCTATTGTCAACAATAGCTAGGCAATTGTACACAGTGCGCGTAACATATTATATTGTATTGTATTGTATTGCAAATCAAAAGAAGTGTCATTATTATGCAATGTTGCTGAAACTGACTGTGTTATGGCTCATAAAGCAACAGATGTTATTTTCTAACTACAGTAACAACCAAGAATTGCTTGTTTAGGTGCAGATGTATTCACAGCACTCAAACATCGGTACACGTGCCTGCAGTGAATCTCGTGAGGAGTGCATGACCTTGATTATTCCTATGACGTCCTAAAACTACTCTCCTCCCGCAATGATTTCCGTGGGTCAGTGTGTCTTACAAAAATGTAATGGTGGGCATGTAGAAACGACGTTCTGATGACACACACATGAAACTCCACATGGTTTCTTCTGACTTTTTTGGAAGGCCGCTGAGTTAGCTGTTTTATGATTAGGGTTAGGTTAAGGGTTAGGGTTTGGGTTAAGGGTTAGGGTTTGGGATAGCTTCAAAAATTGGAAAATGTCAAAATAATGTCAAAGAAATGGAAAGCGTATCAAAAAAATTCCTTTTTTTTTTCACAACAGTCATCAGAACGTCGTTTTTACACAAATGTGTGTTTGTGTGTGTGTTACAAAATGTGTGTGTGTGCGTGTGTGTGTGTGCGTGTGTGTGTGTGAGTGCGCGCGCGCTCATGCGCCTTTGCGAGGGTGTATGCATGTTATAAACTATGTTTTTCATTAAAGCTTGATTCATTGAGAGACGTGCGTTACACTACATGGAAAACGTGTAAAAAGGAGACAAACATGCCGGATTGAAAGGCCCCAATTAATGTTACACTTTTCAGTGTCACATATCCTTTTCAAACTCACCGTGAAGGTTGCCTCATTTGTTTATGTATCTATTAATAGAATCGAGGTTGGTTCTACAAATAGCACAGCATCGAAAGTGTTTATGGTAGGCACAGTTGTTTGTTTACACAACAAGAAAGAGACGCCTAAATTTCGAAGCTTAGCGGCCGGTTTGAGCAACGATTACCCATTGTATCATCTTTTAATGTGACAACAATGCAGTTGCTCAAGTGATCTCACTGTCACAACAAATAAACAAACTTCGGTGATACCCTGGTCCTTTCCAAGACTATACATGCATTTCACTAAAAGGCTTCGTGAAGCGTTACAAACCATTTGTAGTACTGTATTACTCTGTATGTGTGTGTTTGTTTGTGCGTGTGCGTGAGTGTAAATGTGTGTATGAATGCGTCTGTGTGTGTGTTGATCCATGAAAATCTGTACATCAATAAAATACAATGCATAAACAAAAACGTTCCGATAATATCTTAGCCTAAGAATTGTGTTCATTTCCATCTGACCCCGGTGATCCTTTCCACAAAGGGTAGTGTTTAGAGAACGTTTCATAGGTTTACTTTTGTAAACGAACTCCCCGATCTTGGGTGCCTCTAGGCCTATCGTGAACTAGACCCTATTCGACACCTCTTCGCTGACTCCGCACCGTGTTTGTAGCAGTTATATGAACTCCTCTAGCAAATCTGTGTAGTCTTCAAAGAACCTTACTTGTATTGTGTTCATCATTCTTGATATTGGAAGAAATCGTTCAGGTACGTAGTTATGTTCTATTATTTCTACGTTTTAAAGCTACTGTTGTAGCAGTGTTTGCATGCTTCTTAGCTTCCTCACTTTTCCGAATCCCTTTGCATAGGCCCAAGACAGCCTATCGTGATCACAGTTTCAGTCAAATAAGCATTACATTACATTACATGATTATTGCTTTAGGTCCAGCGGACTCTTCCGAGCCAAATCAGGACCGGACAACCCCTGATCCGCATAAAAGATCTGCTGAAACAACCCTAGTAGTAAAACTGAAAGCTCTCCACCAGTCAGTCACTTTACAATAAAGACGACAATATCCAGATATACTTCCCTCGATATTATTAGTTACATATTTCCGACGGAAAGAAGGTATTTATATTGTCTGCAATGTGGGTGTTCATGTATATTATGGCATTCGGTGTGTTAATAGAATGTAAAAAACTGAAGAAAAAAAAAAGCCAAATGATTTTGGAGCTGTTACAATGATGAGGGGGCTATATCTGGATATATCCCACGCAGGGGACGCTGAGGCTGTACTCCAAGTCAAATAAGCATAAAATCGTGCCTTGCATACCGACATATATTTATACTTCGGATGAGAGTAAACCGAAATTTATAGCATGTGCGTGCATACTTTCCATGGCAAGGACTTGTAACGATCCCGATGTTTCTGTCCTAGACAGTGCCAGCTACAGAAATACACCTTGTCGCTCAGGATTGTGTTCAGTAGTCAGGAGCGTTAGACTATGCACCTAATGCAGCAAGGGCGCAGTTTGAGTAAGATCCTGTATCGACCAGCGCCTTGAGTTGCAATTGGGCTAGAAAAGCGCTTTAGGAGACCGTGAAAATAAATACATAAATAAATTAATTAAAATGTAGTTGTATTACATAATTGGGCCTCCCTTTTTTTTTTTTAAATCTCCAGACAATTGGAATTTGATTCGGTTCATTTAAAACTTTATAGTACTTTAAAAAAAAATACTAAGAACTTTACTGTAAGCAGGCCTACCAAAGCTTCACGTTTCAACGCTGATGTACACCACTGTAACTGGTTGAGACTCGCAAAATTGGGTGAGAAAGGAGAAGTGGGTACACATTGGTATGGAATGGGGATGACTTACATTGTTTTAAATTGTCATTATTGAATGAAATTAATGAGTATTATTACTATCATTATTATTACAACTCGCATCACCATTTCATTACAAATCGATAATGGTCTTGATAGAAAGATTGCCAAGATAAAAAGATTGCGAAGAATATTAAAATAATTCGACCTATGCAGGGCCGGACCTAAGTTTTTCAGGGGTAGGGGCCCAAATATATTTCAGGGTAGTAGTGAAGGCGCGAAGCGCCGAGCCGACGGCGCGAAGCGCCTAGTTTGCTAGGAGGTTCCGGGGGCATGCTCCCCCGGAAAAAAATTTGAAAAGGGAGAAAAAATGGTGCAATCTGGTGCAATCTGAGCATGTAAATTGCAAAATTTTGGTGTTATAGTTTGCCACTGATTTTGGGGAGAAATTACCTTTAAAAAAGTGTGTGTGTGTGTGTTACGAATAAAGTCATAACAAAAATATGACTTAGGTCTTTGGGAAACAAAATATAGTGATACTCGGGTCCGCGTTTTTTTTTCTTTCTTTTTTTTTCTTTTTTTTTCTTCAAAAAAGGGTAGGGACCAGGGCCCCTCGGGCCTCTAGGGCAGGTCCGGCCCTGCTATGTACAGTATACCTATGCACACAAGCTTTAAAACACCAGCTGAGTGCAAATATGCAGGTATCGATCTAGACATACACACACGAAGTAGTTTATAGCAGTTCGATCCCTTTCGTCCTTCTTCGTCTTCTAACCCACTCTTCTTTCACTCACACCCACACATCGCAGCTATCCCCCTCCCCCCAGCCACCCACCCTCATCTCAACTCTCCTTCACTCTTTCCACTCTCCCACTCTGTCACTACTAACTCCCGAAACAGACCCTCGAGTTAGGAAAAGACCGGTTGGCAGTGAGTCAATAAGTAACCCAAGAGAGTTGTAAGGTTATGCAAGTGAAAGGAAAACTGTTACACTGTCTGTTACGACAATGGTTGATTTAGCCCCGAAGCATGAATCTTGTGTAACTCGAATTCGTTCTCCACGCAGCCCGTTCACTCAGCAACAAAGGCAGGAGTCGTCGTTATGAGGTTTTCCTACTGTATTAATAATAATAATTTATTTTGTATAGCGCAATTCAAACATAAAATGCTTCACAAAGCGCTTGATCACACGCAGCCACACACATATACACACGCATAATAAATCTATTCTGCATTTAAAAACAAGACAACATGTAAACCTAGTAAAGGTAACAAACCAACAAATAAAAGTATAAAATCAGTCAATCAATCAATAAACTTATATAAAATAAATGAATAATTTCACAGAAAAAAAAAATTTAAGTGAGGGACGTTAATACCAAAAGATGCAGATCAACAATGCCTCATCTAATATGTAAAGTATAAATGGTTGTGAAATACAGCAGTTTTAAAAGTAGAATAATCGTTTAACAACTAAACATCGTTACAACATATGACAGGCCAGATGAAGAGAATAAAAGCTTGTGTAATGGCATTAATCTGGTTTAAAAAGAAAACATATTTGTGATTCACATAATAATAGTAACAACACCAATAACAATAATAATAATAATAAATAATAATAATAATAATAATAATAATAATAATAATAATAATAATAATAATAATAATAATAGCAGTTTCTAATTTCATTTACAGTGAAAACAAGTTAAGAGGGATCAAATGTCATTTAAAAAAGCAAAACAATTTTAAGACAAGTACACGCATACGCACATGCATCCATGTACACACGCATTCACCCACACATTCACACACACACACACATTCACACCCACACACACACACACACACACACACACACACACACACACACACCTACACACACATTTCAGGTATCAGCGCAACAGGGTGTCCGCAAGGGAGGATGTTCTACAGGTGTAAGAGGAAGAGATAGGTTTTCATTTGGGCTTTGAAAGAGTCAAGAGATGGAGATTGGCGAAGGCTGCATGGGAGTTTGTTCCACAGGGTAGGAGCATAGACGGAAAAAGCTCTTTTGCCAAATGTTCCAAGAGAGTAGCGAGGAACTGTCAGAAGAGAAGCGTCTTGAGAGCGAAGAGTGCGGGTTGGCTTGTAAGGGTTGAGAAGTTCAGAGAGGTAGACAGGAAAATGTTGGTCATGAAGAGACTGATAGCAAATAGAGGCAACTTTGTAGTCAACTCTGGTTTTCACTGGCAGCCAGTGAAGAGCAGTCAGAGCGGAAGTGGCGCTAGCGCGTCGGGATTGTTGGAGCACTAGCCGAGCGGCATGGTTCTGAATGCGCTGAAGTTTTTGAAGTTTGTTGTTAGGAAGACCAGCCAAGAGAGAGTTGCAATAGTCAAGCCTAGAAAGGATGAAGGAGACAGCAAGCTTGTTGGCAGAATCAACAGAAAGATATTGGCGGATTTTGCTGATACGACGAAGATGGAAATTCAGAGATTTGCAGAGATTGTTGATGTGAGATTCCATGGACAGACTCTCATCTAGATGTACACCCAGATTCCGAGCAGAAGTTGAGAAAGGGATAGAGTCATCATTGACTTGCAGAGAGTGTGTCGAGAGCTGGCGGAGCTTGCTGTTGGTACCAATGGCGATGACTTCAGTTTTATCATCATTCATCTTCAGCTTGTTTTCTGCCATCCAGTCTGCATTAACAACTGCATACACAATCTCTTTTTAAAAGAGAATAAACCTCTCTGACATAGCAGTCAACGATGCTTACATATAGCTTTTAAACAAAACTAGAAAGAAACACACACAAAAAAAGGAACGTTCCAGAAAGACGCAATCAACCAATCAAAATAAAGTTCGTCACAGGAGTTAGTCTAACATCATCATCATCATCATCATCATCATCATCATCATCATCATCATCATCATCATCGTCATCGTCATCATCACCATCATCATCATAATCACCATCATCATCATTATCATCATCATCATCATCATCATCATCATCATCATCATCAATGTTTTAAAAATAAGTATTACTGGATGCTTCCCCAATCACTAATCAGGCTCAAAGCGCGGCGATCTGTACCAGCATACGCGCTCACATGTTTCACCCACTGTCACACACACAGCTAACACACCTCTATCACTCAAACTTGTGGTGTAAAGGCAGGGAGATCGCTATTAGAAGGACGGAAAGGAAATCGATTTTCCTTTTTGGGTTCTTGAAATTTTAGATTGACTGGATCCAGTAGCATTACTAAAATCACCATCATAATCATCGTCGTCATCATCATCGTGATCATCATAATAGTCATCATCATCATCATCCAATCATCATAAATCATCATCAATCATCATCATCATCATCATCATCATCACCATCATGGTCATCATTATATGATACTGTTGTTCTTTTTGTTTGTTGTTAATTACAATTTTTTTTTAAATTTTCCATCAATTGTCCATGGTAGTTGTCAATCACACAAAGGTGTATTTTAATATTTATCAACCAAAACGCTGCCGTGATTCCAAAACTCTGGGGAGGGTGAGACCTCTTCAAGTGTGATTTTCAGGTCACTGAGGGTGTTCTCAGTGCACTCGGGTTACTTTACTCCCTCCCTTTAATTAATGGTATTTTATGCAATCTGAATTGTCAACAGTTTTAAATGTAGGTTGTGTGCTACTTGCATTAATCGTTGCTCTGTGTGGTGTGTATCCTGTACTTCAATGTGAGCGCTCCTCTCTTTACTCTTTACAAATTAGCAGGTCTCTTAATGGTCTGATTGCTTCCTTCTCGATTCTGATGCCAGCGCTTTGTGCAATCTTGTTTTTGCGCTTTTCACAAACCAGTAAATAGTCCAAATGTTTTATTTAGACGTGGAATAATTCTTTCGTCTCTTGGTTCAAATACAGTCATATGCTATAGTTGATTGCGGGTTTTGTAAACAGGTGATAATGGGTCATCTACAAGAATAATATAATGTTAAAAACAATTTAATGGAAAGTGGTAGACCCTTGCCTGTTTCTAGTTATAAACCTCCCACCATAATTCTATTTCTGTTCAGACTGTTCTCTATTTTCTTGCATTGGTCTACTATCCAGTTCTCTTTTGCTGTGCGCATGCCTTTTCGGATGTCACTGGTTTTTTTTCGGTTGGCACCGGCTCCCTGTGAGGTGTTCTTTTTCTTTTTCATCTCTCTTCCTTCGTCACAAAGGTCCAAACGTTCAGGCGTGACCCACTGTTTCTTCTTTAGGCGGTGCTTACCAAGGATCTCAGTGGCGGCATCTGTCACAGCTGAATTGAAGGTGGTGGTCGTTGTGTTGACATCTACTTCACCAGCTCAAAATGAGCAGTGGTGCAATTTTCCCTCCATTTGCGGCCTGAAATATTTCTGCCACCTCCGGGTCAGTTTGTCCAGGTCGAACCTCAGTCTGGTGCACATTGCTGTCTTTACTCTCCTCAAGTGGAACCATAAAGACCTCATCACGAGATCGTGGTCATTTCCGGTGTCTGCTCCTGGAAAAGTGCGTATCCTGCCAATGTTGAAGCTTGATTTGAAGCGTTTTTTGACTATGATGTAATCAATCTGGTTGTGATGCTCCCCGCTGGGACTGTACCTGGTCCATCGTCTGGATTTTGTGTGGGGACCAAGCGCGTTTGCCAGTATCAGATTATTGTATCTGGCAAACTCCAAGAGTCTCAGACCTCTGTCATTTGTCTTGTTGTTGCAGTGGAGTCCACATGTGTCTCCCCAGTTGTGGTACGCATCTTGGCCAATCTTGGCATTCCAGTCGCCTTGCACTATGAATATATCCTTCCTCGGCACTTCCTACGACGATTTTGTCGCTCGTGCGGATCTTGCTAAGTTGTCCATCAGTAACACACTTATCACCTCCGTCCTGGTGGCCAACGGAAGGCGCGTTCCTTGGTATAAGGGCATCGACCGATCCGGTATGGAGTGTGTTTTTTTTTTCATCATACTTAGGCAAGAAAGACCTGGCGGGGCCCAATCCTCTCCAGGCTGTTGGCCACAGCCGAAATCCACGAGAACAGTGTGTCTCGCATTGGCCCCGAGCACGTGATCGTTGAACCAATAGTAACATGGGGTTCCTCCGTCCTGGCCGGTGACTTCTGTGTAGAAGGCTTTCGTTCAGTGATGCCGTGCTGACATCATTCCTGTTAGTCGCCTCTTACTACACGCGGCCGCGCCGGGGAACGTTGGGTCTATTCTTTTCAGTGCCCCAACCCACATGTGTTCAGTGTTGATTTAGGTCCCTACCCCATGTTCCCTGAGATGGTGATCCCCGCCTGCCGTATTGCCAATGGTGAGTGTAGACGTTAAACTTTTATGTTAATGCATTCATACGTCTATCTTTAGACTCCGACAGCTAGGACCTACAGCCTAAATTACAATTTTAATGACCTCGGTCTTGCTTCGACGTAACATGCATTGTGCAGTCAATGTCAAATGACAGTTTTGTTCCGATTTGCTACATAACAAACATTTAACACCGTTGTGAACTTGAATGTCCTTACTACAGTGCTTATGAAAACTGTCTTTCATGAGATCAGTTCGTACGTACGTTTACGCTTGCAAGCACACTGCTTGTTAAAAGTTTCTCCTCATGTCCCTGCTATCACTTGATGACAGGATTTTAACAAATTTATTTATTGTGCACTTGAGACTTTAAACAAAAAGTATTGTTGTTTTCATTATTATTATTATTATTATTATTATTATTATTATTATTATTATTATTATTATTATTATTATTATTATTATTATTATTATTATTATTATTATTTTGTTGTTGTTGTTAGTATTAGATCTTTATTATATTGAATATTAATGTTAATATATCGATGTCTTTGTACAAAATAATATCGTACATACGTCGATCCTGGGGACACAACTGGCCAAACCCATAGACCGATATTGGGAGACAA
>JBAHVR010000221.1:0-7500 GCA_036898135.1 Oncomelania hupensis | reverse complement strand
CACTGGGCCCATGGCATTGTGTTCTGTGTTGAGGTTGTTAAATAGTGATTGTTTTTTTTTTAAATTAATTTATTTATTTGCTTTCCTCTTGCCTATCTCATCATCCAGCCCTGCACTACCGTTATAGAGAGGGGTGATGGACTTAACGGGTCATTTGGCCACTATGGCGAAATTCTTTTGCCGAGTTACTAATAAATGCACGCTGTTTGCTCGTACCGTTTGTTGAGTACCTAGAGTTTGCTGGACCTTTCTCAGAGCAGGAGTCTCGGGTACAGATGTACCTTCACTACCTTTTGTGTTCTACCCTAAAACTCCTCGCCGCCACCTAATAACCCACACCGCTCCGTCCCACGGTCACGCACAACCCGCCCGTCCTTCGTTCACCCACTATCTTCCCCACCTCATCACTTCCTCCAAACGTCAGTGAGTTCAGTTAAAGATACTATAACTATCTTTGGTTCAGTGCAGTCTACAGCGATTAGGGGCTACATTAGCCAGCATAACGCGCGCTTGACCCTCTGGTCTGTTCAATACTGAAGATGAAATAGGCCAGCAAGTCTCACTTAAATGCTCTATGAGCACAGTGGCGTTTTGTTTGACGTTTCGTTTTAACAACAACAACAACAACAACAACAACAGTCCCTGTTATCTATTGTGGGGGGGTAGAACGAGTGCCATTTGTAATGGGAGGTAATCCTATAAGAAGTACTCTCCAGGATCGCACAAACTGCTGTGGTCCTGACAAGGTTGAAACCCATTTGGAAAGACCTGACCATCAGTCTACATTCCAAGACAAGGTTGCCGCGCTCCCTTGGCATCTCCATCTTCCTATATGCTTGCGAAACATGGACCCTCACAGCAGATCTACAACGAAGAATACAAAGCATGTAGATGAGGTACTACATAAGACTTCTGGGCATTTCCTATACCCAGCACATCAACAACAACGAAGTCCGACAGACCATCACACAAGCCATTGAACAACACGATGACATGCTCACAGTGGTACAAAAACGGAAACTCCGATGGTATGGCCACGTCACCAGCAGAGCATCAGGCCTTGCAAAGACCATCCTGCAAGGCACGGTGCAGAGAGGAAGAAGAAGAGGGAGACAAAAAAAAAAGAGGTGGGAGGAAAACATTCGAGAATGGACTGACTTGACACTGAGCGAAGCCAAGAGGGTTGCTGAGGACAGAAAGATGGAGTACGCAGGTTAAACGATCATCTGTGATGGCCCAACCACCTTCGAGTTACGGGATAGGGTAGGATAAGATAGGAATCCTATAAGTTCGACAAACAGTCGCACGTATCTGGATCCGATAATAATAATAATAATAATAATAATAATAATAATAATAATAATAATAATAATAATAATAATAATAATAATAATAACAATAATAATAATAATACCAATAATACAGGATGCTATCGGACGCTTTTTCTTCAATCGAACTCAAAGCGCGGCGGCGACGTAAAGAGATCGTTTTTACAGAAGGCGGAGGAAAAATCAATGTTAATTTTTTAAAATTTAGATTGACTGCATCCAGTAACATTATGGAAGGAGGGAGCAAACCGGAGAACCCGGAGAAAACCTCCGTTGTCCTGGAAAGTCTCGTAGACCGACCTAAGTCACGTAAGTTCGGGAACTCATAGCGTCCTCTTCTGTAAAACGCGTCCATCTCTCAGTTCTGTTATATCAGTACTTTGTGGTCTAATATTTATTTGAAATTATGATGGCGAAGATGATTGTGTGTGTTTCTTTCTGTCTGTCTCTCTTTCTGCTTTCTCCACCTCACCCATCCCCAAACGGTCTTTCTTTCCCCAATTTTGCAGTTTTGGGAAGTGGTCCAGGTTTAGGGCTGCTATATATTATTATGCAGCATGAGAGATCCGACACAGACGGATAGAGAGCAGATGTGGGCTATTTTGCAATATTTGTACGTGCAATAAATAATACATTAAGGGGTGTCAGTCATTTAACTTGCTGAGGCAGATAAGAACTTTGTCGTGTTAAATTGCCCCTAATTGTGTTATTTTATGGGTGCGTGTGCATTGTTAATTGTTTTATGGGTGCGTGTGCACTCTGTAATGATTTGCAAGTCATTCCAAGGCAAGTACCGTATTCATGCAGTTTCTCCACATTTTTTTTTCTCTACTATAGGCCTAATAGCGATCTAGAAGAGATCGCTGCGCTTTGCACTTGATTGAGGAAACAGCCCGAGTTTAACTTTCTGCGTTAATAATAATAATAATAATAATAATAATAATAATAATAATAATAATAATAATAATAATAATAATAATAATAATAATAATAATAATAATAATGCAGGTAGATTTACCAGTTAACTTTGACATTTGATTAGCATATTAAACAATAGCCATGCGGCGATTGGCCAGTACCACGGCATCTGGCTGAAGATAATAATAATAATAATAATAATAATAATAATAATAATAATAATAATAATAATAATAATAATAATAATAATAATAATAATAATGTATGCTAGATAGGCTCTTTTGGGGTAAATAATGGATGCTATATAGGCTCTTTTTACCCAAATCAATTGGGCTAAAAGCGTAGCGATCTGTAGCAACATACATGCTTATCTATGCGCATATTTAATTTCAATTGATTCGAAGTATTTTTGTTTATTTTTATTTTGCTGCATAATCACCTGATTGGGAAAGAATAAAATGCGTAGCAGCCGGCACTTGATTGTCAATGACATGAACCTCTGACGCACATGTGCACGTGCTAGTGTGGAAGGGCGCTATACAAATTATTATTATTATTAATATTATTATTATTATTATTATTATTATTATTATTATTATTATTATTATTATTATTATTATTATTATTATTATTATTATTATTATTATTATTTCTTCCCCAAATCCCATCTACAACGAAGATAGGTTTCGTTTTGCAGACCTGAATTTCTCATGAGGCATTCTGGGGAGGGTGATACGCTTTATAAGATACGCTTTGTAGGGTAGTCTACGCTGTTTACCAGCGAACTTTAGAAATTAGAATGGAGAAGTGTTGAATTAGAATGTCCAATTTTACCATGACAGTTCATAAAGTTCATCGACCTTGGGAGCTAAAATGTGTGTGTGTGTGTGTGAGTGTGTGTGTGCGTATGTGTGTTGGCTTTTAATGCTAGCGTTATATATAGTATATAACATTTGCTATATTCTTTTTCTTCTTGGTTATGTGACAAATCCGTTTCCAGATTACAGAGTTCACAGCCCTCTACTCTGTTGGTTCACAAACTGAATTATAATTATAGCACGAAGGCCGGGGGGCCTCAAAATGTAAAATTCGTTGACTACCACCTAGCTTCAAAAAACCCACCTAGCTTCAAATACCCATGTTTCATATTCGAGATTTAGTTTGCTATACCTTATGTCACCGTCAGCTCACCGGTACCATATCCTTTGTGGATAGGCGTGTGGTACCTATCTTTTTTTTCTGTTCCAGCTTAATGAGGGCGGTGTCTTCTCTCCCTTATTGCTTTTACCTTCCCTAGTTATAAACAGATCCACTTACCCATTCACAGCTGGGTGGGTTGACTGGGGATGTGTCGCGCGCTTGAATCATTATTTGTGTGTCGTTTGGTGGTTGCCTTCCAAGTATGATCACCCATCCAAGTACTAACCCTTCCCGATGTTGCTTAACATTAAACATTGCTAGCCACTGCAGTACTGTGCCACCTGAAGATGATGACCTTACAGCAACATGTTGTATAGTTCGGTTAGAGTTGACATTGTTAGTGTTGTTATCAAAACGGAGTTGTACCATTTGTTATGTTTTTATTTTATTTGTTTGTCTTACTAATTTATTTCATTTTTAAAAGTTGTGTAATAATCATTTTGAAGCAAACAGACTTAAAATTTTAAAATGAATTCAGTCGCCAACTAATTTAGATATAGAGAACAACTACGCCCACTGGCGGACAAGTTTTAGATCTACGGATTGAAGAACATTCTAGCACATTCATGCGCCTACGGCAGCCAGTGGGCGCCTCGGGTGGCTTGAGTTTATTGCTGGTTCGGCCAGCGCCTTGAGCAGCTCTTAAGCTGAAAAAGTGCTATTACACGAACTATTACATAAACGTAATAGGTCTATATTTGAGAGTGAACCCCAGATCATCAAATGTTACGTTTTTGACAACGAAAAGCCCAACAGAATCTAGGTATATTATATATATAGAGAGAGAGAACCAGGTCTTTATTTTCAGTTCTTTTATTTATAGTCTATTCATTTGTTTCCCCCAATGATTTTAGACATTTATGCATTCAAACACATACTCAAACACATCCTCAAATACACTATACAGTCTCCAAAACACACACATACATACACACAAATATACACTATGTACATTTTGAGAAAACATAAAAAAGTTTCTTAATTCAGGACTAAAAATAATCCTGGCTATTTTTAGGTTCCGATTTATGTTTAAATAGTTAAATTAAGAGCTTTGTTTATTGAGTAGTGTTCACTTTTATAGTATGTTTTTTTTTTAAATTATAAATAGAAAACCTACGGATTTTGCATTTTGAAGCAATTTTGTTATTTAGCCTTTATTACAGTTAGTTATAAGGTAGTTTTACATAAGGTAGATTCAAATAATTCCTATGTACACACTTTAATTATGAGTTTGCACGGCCAGTTTACATAAGCTGTGTATGGGCTAGGCTGAATATGGAGTTATAGACATTTTGTCCTATTATCCACAGCGTTTAAGAGTATTCATTTAAAATTGTACAGCGCTAACAAATTATAGGCTTGAAAGTTTGAACCCATGGTTTCAATGGAAATGGGGTTTTAAAATAAACTTTAAGTTAAAGCGAAACGTGACCTCATTACCAACAGATTTTGAAGAAGCGCTTCATCGCTTTGTCATATTACGCTTCTAATATACTTGTCACGGCGTGTGTGTATGTATGTGTGCGTGTGTGTGTGCGTGTAGCTATGTAGAAACGCCTTTATTCTGACATACACTTGAACCTCTACGTACTTTATTTTGACGGACCCCGTTATTTTGACGTCAAAACAGTGTTGTGTTAGGGTTAGGGCTGTGTTAGGCTTAGGGTTAGGTTAAGGGATGGGGGTTTGGGTTAGGGTCTGGGTTAGAATTAGGGTTTGGGATAGCTTTAAAAAATGGACAAATTTGTAAAAATGTCAAAGTAACGTATGTAGAGTTTCATGAAAGTCATCACAACAGCGTTTCTACACGGTTGTGTGTGTCAAATTGTGTGAGTGTGTATGTGGGTGGGTGTGTGTGGGTGTGTGTGTGTGCGTGTGAGTGTGTCTGTGCGCTCGCATTGGTGAACTTTCATGCGTCTGTGTTTATGATTTCGTGTGTGGTTTGTGTATGTGTCCGTGTATGCTTGAGCGCGCGCTCTTTCGTGCGTATTGCGTGTGTGCGTGTGTGTAAAATAACGCCCTGTAAGAGTACTGTTTGCGAGCTATATTTATTGACTTAAGAAGGTCGCTCTCTCCGAGAGCGTTGGGAAATTGTAGGCTCTGTTTTGATTCTGTTTAGCAGGGCAAGCTGCATACAGTGACGCAGCGTTTTTCTGCTTTACCACTATTGGTTGGTTTTTTTTCCACCGTTTATTTCTGGGTTTTCGATCTCGGCCTGCTCTGACTGGTTCTCTTTTTGCTTGCACTAGTAAAATTATGCCAATATCTCTTGTGATCTACTGGAAGGTTTCATCTCACAAGGCTGGGTCATTCCTCAAGCTGGGTGCTCGTAGCAGGATCATCGATAGCAAAAACGGTGTGTAATCCGTTAAGACCGTGTGCTAATTATACCTACTATGCTATCGAACCCACCAGTCCTTCGTGCGCTTTTGTTTGGACTTTATCACTAGCACCAAGTTTGACATTTTTTAAAAATTTTTGACAGTTTAGGATTGATTGCATCCAAAACCATCATTGAAGGGAGGGGGGAAAAAACCGGGAGAAAACCCTCGTTGAGTTGAAAAGTGGTCCCGCTCACATTTGCTAGCAGAGCAAATCGTCAGTGAAAAAAAATTAAATAATTATGTAATCATTCGGACGGGAATATTAACCGAGGGCTTGATGGCTGACTCAGCAGCTGCATGAAACTCTCCAGTACGATGGTCGAAAAAAGGTTAAGAAGATTTAAGTTGTCTCCGTAACCTTTCGGTCGTTTGGGACCTCCTTTTTCTCTAGACCTGCTTAATGAGGTCGATGGCTATCTACTTCCTCCCTCTCTCTCCCTCTTTTTCTCTCTCTCTATCCCCTTATCTCTCTCTATCCCCTTCTCTCTCTCTCCCACCTCTCTCCCCCTCTCTCCCTCCCTCTCTCCTCCCTCTCTCCCCCTCTCTCCCATTCTCTCCTTCCCTCTCTCCCTCCGTCTTGCTCTCTCCCTCCCCGTCTCGCCCTCCCTCCACCTCTCTCCCTCCCTCCCTCCCCCTCTCTCTCTCTCCCTCCCTCCCTCCACCTATCTCCCCCTCTCTCTTCCTCCCTTCATCCCTCCCTCTCCTTCCCTCTCTACCTCCCCCCTCCCTCCCACCCTTCCCCTCTCTCCCTCCCTCCCCCTTTCTCCCTCCCTCCCCCTCTCTCCCTCTCTCCCTCCTTCCCCTCTCTCTCCCTCCTTCCCCTTTCCTTCCCTCCCCCTCTCCCTCCCTCCCCCTCTCTCCCTCTCTCTCTCCCTCCCTCCCTCCTCTCTCTTTCTCCCTCCCCCTCCCTCCCTCCCCCTCTCTCCCTCTCTCCCTCCCCCCCTCTCTCCCTCCCTCCAAGTACTAACCCTTCCCGACGTTGCTTAACACCAACCATTTTCCAGCTTGTTCACAAAACACTACACTACACTACTGGACCACCAAAAGCAATGAAACAATATAATGATACATATATGCTGATTGTGCACGGTGTAGGAAGAGTTAGGGTGCCATTCAAATAAATATATAAATCACTCCCTCCCTCCCTCCCTCCCCCCTCTCTCCCTCCCTCCCTCCCTCCCTCCCCCTTTCTCCCTCTCTCCCTCCCCCTCTCTCCCTCCCTCCCTCCAAGTACTAACCCTTCCCGACGTTGCTTAACACCAACCATTTGCCAGCTTGTGCACAAAACACTACACCACTGGACCACCAAAAGCAAGGAAACAATATAATGATACATTATATGCTGATTGTGCACGGTGTAGGAAGAGTTAGGGTGCCATTCAAACAAATAGATAAATCAATCTTTCAGCCAGTCAATCAGTCAGTCAGTAAAGGAATGTATCAGTCCCTCTGTACATATTCCTTTTTTAAATCTGAATTAACATGGCAATAATAATACCATTATTTTGACTGTCTTTGACTTTTGACTTTGATACTGCACGCTCACCTGTGTAGGACATGGGCGTCATGATCTTTTAAAGTCCTTTGCGATACAATGCGTGTGTGCACAGACTAGACCTTGGTGTATACTCTTATTCTAAGAAGTAAATATTAATCTGAGAGGGCGAGAA
>JBAHVR010000220.1:120000-125000 GCA_036898135.1 Oncomelania hupensis | reverse complement strand
TGTGTGTGTGTTTAAATCTAACTAGTAGAAAACCAGCTGTTGAATGTAGTGTTGACAGATACGCTCAAAGGATTTCACAACCAATCCACAGTCAAGGTGGTCCTAATTTTGTTTTCAAGTTTCATCTTCCTCTTAGATGCCTGGAAGTACAGACAGACAGACAGAGAGAAAGAGAGAGAGAGAAATTGCACACACATTAACACACTCACAAACAGACAGACAGAGAGAGGAAAAGAAAGAGAGAGTGAAAGAGAGAGAGAGAGAGATATCTTTAAATAATGTTGTCTTGCTTCTTACAAATACGAAATACATGCTCAATAATTGCAGACTAAAGTATTGGAGATTTTATTTTATTGTTGTATTTTATTTCTGATACTAAACTAGAGAAAAAGATTTGACTGATCACAAAAATCAAACGTTCATACACACATGCACAAATATATACACACACAACATCCGCAACCCATATACAGAACAAGGAGAGAATGATAATGAAATGCCTCCTTTTTAACCTAAGGTTTGTGTGAGAGTCTGGAGAGGATTGGGCCTCATCAGGTCTTTCTTGCCCTAGACACACTATATGATGAAAAGAACCGCTCACTCCATACCGGATCGGTGTCGCCCGGGTCACCAAGGACCGAGCCTTCCGTTGGCCACCAGTGCGGAGCTGATAGGTGGGTTACTGATGGACAACTTACCAAGATCCGCACGAGATACATCATCGTAATAGGAACCTCTGTGGGTTCGGGCAAATAGAATAGACCCAACGTTTCCCGGCGTGTCGTAAGAGGCGACTAACAGGGGTGATGTTAGCACGGCATCACTGGGCGAAAGTCTTCTACACAGAAGTCACCGGCCAGGGCGGAGGAACCTCAAGTTACTACAGGTTCAACGACCACGTGCTCAGGGCCAAGGCGAGCCACACTGTATTCGTGGATTTCGGCTGTGGCCAACAGCCTGGAGAGGATTGGGCCCTGCCAGGTCTTTTTTGCCCAAGACACACTACATGATGACACAATCCACTAATTCCATACCGGATCGGTCGTCGCCCGGGCCGTCACCCGGCACAAGGACCGCGCCTTCCGTTGGCCACCAGGACGGAGGTGTTAAGTATGCTACTGATGGACAATATAGCAAGATCCGCACGAGAAACAACATCGTCATAGGAACCTGGAACGTCAGGACCCTAACTGCGGAAGGAAAATTAGAAGAACTGGCCCACGAGCTGGACCACTATCGATGGAACGTTCTAGGTATCAGCGAACTGCGCTGGAAAGGCCTAGGTGAAACAACGACTGACAAAGGCCACAAGCTCTATTTCAGCGGTAGAGATGACAGGCACGAACACGGCGTTGGATTCTTGGTCCACAAGAACATTCTAGCCACTGTCATGGGTTGCCGCCCAGTCTCCAGTAGACTCATTACCATCCGTCTGAGAGCAACCCCTTTCAACATTACCATCATCCAGGCCTATGCCCCAACATCAGACTATGAAGACAGCGAAGTGGAGGATTTTTATGAAAATATACAGGCGGTCCTTGACCAAGTGCCGAAGAAGGACATAGTCATAGTGCAAGGCGACTGGAATGCCAAAGTTGGCCAAGATGCGCACCGCAACTGGGGAGACACATGCGGACCCCACTGCAACAACGAGACAAATGACAGGGGTCTGAGGCTATTGGAGTTTGCCAGATACAACAATCTGGTACTGGCAAACACGCTTGGTCTCCACAAAAAATCCAGACGATGGACATGGCACAGTCCCGGCGGGGAACATCACAACCAGATCGACTACATCATGGTCAAGAAACGCTTCAGATCAAGCATCAACATTGGCAGGACACGCACTTTTCCAGGAGCAGACATTGAAAGTGACCACGATCTCGTGATGATGTCTTTCCGGCTCCATTTGAAGAGAGTAAATACAGCAAAGTGCACTAGGCTGAAGTTCGACCTGGACAAACTGCAAGACCCGGAGGTGGCAAAAATATTTCAGGCCACAATTGGAGGGAAATTTGCACCACTGCTTATTTTGGGGGCAGGCGAAGTAGATGTCAACACCATGACCAATACCTTCAACTCAGCTGTAACAGATGCCGCCACTGAGATCCTTGGCAAGCACCGACCAAAGAAGAAGCCGTGGATCACACCTGAACTTTTGGATCTGTGTGATAAACGAAGAGAGTTAAAAAAGAAAAAGAACACCTCACAGGGAGCTGATGTCTACCGAAAAATCAACAATGACATTCGAAAAGGCATGCGCACAGCAAAGGAGAACTGGATAGAAGATCAATGCCAGGAAATAGAGAACAATCTGAACAAGAACAACAGCAAGAAGGCCTACCAGACTGTGAAGCGGCTGACAAGTGTTAAACAGCCCAAAGTCTCCACTATCCAAAGCAAGTCTGGCATTTGCCTTACAGAAGAACAAGAAGTCTTGGACAGATGGACAGAGTACTGCTCTGACCTTTACAACCATACACCAAATGGAGACCCATCAGTTCTAGCATGTCCCGAGAGCAGAGAAGAAGAAGAAATCCTCCCAATTCTCCGGGAAGAAGTTGAGGCAGCAGTGCAATCGCTGAAGAAAGGGAAGTCAGCGGGAGTGGACAACATACCAGCGGAACTGCTACAAGCAGGAGGAGAAGCGATGACTGATGCTCTCACCACTATCTGTAACAAGATCTGGCAGAATGGGGAATGGCCTACACCATGGACCCAGTCGCTTGTCATCACTCTTCCTAAAAAAGGTAACCTTCAGGAGTGTGAAAATTACCGCACCATCAGCCTCATCAGCCATCCCAGCAAGGTCCTCCTGAAAATAATACTCAACAGGTTGAAACCACAAGCTGAACAAATCATAGCTGAAGAACAAGCAGGATTCATGGCAGGGCGAAGTACCACTGAACAGATTTTCAACCTCAGAATAATCTGTGAGAAATACCTACAGCACCAACAACATCTATATCATGTGTTCATAGACTTCAAGAAGGCATTTGACCGAGTCTGGCATGCAGCTCTATGGGCAACCATGAAAGTGTACAACATCAGCCCTAAAATCATAGAAGTCATCAAAAGCCTGTATGACAAGGCTACCAGTGCAGTCCTCCATAACAGCGTCATCGGGAACTGGTTCAGAACAACAATCGGTGTGCGTCAAGGATGCCTACTCTCTCCAACACTCTTCAACATCTTCCTAGAGCGCATCATGTCAGATGCTCTTGCAGATCACGAAGGCACAGTCAGCATAGGGGGCAGAGCAATCTCCAATCTTCGTTTTGCGGATGATATTGATGGATTGGCTGGAGAGGAACAAGAACTTGAACAGCTTGTACAGAGGCTTGACACCACCTCCAGAGCTTATGGAATGGAAATAAGTGCAGAGAAGACCAAAATGATGACCAACAACACCAATGGCATCAACACGGACATCAAAGTACAAGGCCAATCCCTCAACACAGTGCACAGCTTCAAATATTTAGGAGCCATTGTGTCAGACAATGGGTCTCGACAGGAAGTCCTCTCCAGGATCGCACAAACAACTGCTGCCCTGACAAGGTTGAAGCCCATTTGGAAAGACAGAACCATCAGTCTACATTCCAAAGTAAGACTGCTGCGATCTCTGGTCATCTCCATCTTCCTATATGCTTGCGAAGCATGGACCCTCACAGCAGATCTCCAACGAAGAATACAAAGCATGGAGATGAGGTGCTACAGAAGACTTCTGTGCATTTCCTATACCCAACACATCACCAACGTTGAAGTCCGACAGACCATCACACAAGCCATTGGACAACACGATGACCTGCTCACAGTGGTGAAGAAACGGAAACTCCGATGGTATGGCCACGTCACCAGATCATCAGGCCTTGCAAAGACCATTCTGCAAGGCACAGTGCAAGGAGGTAGAAGAAGGGGGAGACCGAAAAAGAGGTGGGAGGACAACATTCGAGAATGGACTGGTTTGACACTGAGCGAAGCCATGAGGGCTGCTGAGGACAGAGAAAGATGGAGTATGCTGGTTAAGCGATCATCTGTGGTGCCCCTACGACCTTCGGGTTATGGGACAGGATAGGATAGGATAGGAATAGGAACCTCAATTGTCCGGACCCTAACTGCGGAGGGAAAATGAGAAGAACTGGCCCACGAGCTGGACCCCTATCGAATGAACATTTTAGGTATCAGCGAACTGCGCTGGAAAACCCTAGATGAAACAACGTCCGACAAAAGCCACAAGCTTTATTTCAGCGGTAAAGATGACAGGCACGAACACGGCGTTGAATTATTGCTCCACAAAGACTTTCTGTCCACTGTCATGGGTTGCCGCCCAGTCTCCAGTAGACTCATTACCCCATCCGTCTGAGAGCAGCCCTTTCAACATCACCATCATCCAGGCTTATGCCCCAATATCAAGCTATGACGACAGCAATATCGAGGAAATCTATGAACATCTGCAGGCTCTCCTTAACCAAGTGCCGACGAAGAAAATAATCATGTGCAAGGCTACTGGAATGCCAAGGTTGGCCAACAGGCGTACCACAACTGGGGAAACACATGCGGACCCCACTGCAACAACGAGACAATTGAAAGAGGTCTGAGATTCTTCCAGTTTGCCAGGTAAAACAATCTGAGACTTACAAACACGCATGGCCTCCACAAAAAGATCTAGACGATGGACCTGGCACAGTCACATCGATTTGCATCACAACCAGATTGACTACATCATGGTCAAGAAACGCTTCAGATCAAGTATCAACATTGGCAAGACACGCATATTTCCAGGAGCAGACATCGGGTGTAACAACGATCTCGTGATGATCTTTCCTGCTCCAACTGAAGAGATTAAACAAAGAAAAGTGCACCAAGCTGAAGTTCAACCTGAACAAACTACAAGAACCGGAGGTGGCAGAAAAATTTCAAGCCACACTTGGAGGGACATTTGCATCACTTCTCATTCTGGGAGCTGGTGAAATAGATGTCAACACCATGACCACAACCTT
>JBAHVR010000220.1:60000-115000 GCA_036898135.1 Oncomelania hupensis | reverse complement strand
ATATGATTTAACCTGCACCAATCAGCAACATTGTTAAGAGCACCTTGTAGAGATTGCTGAATTTCACCTATGTTCCTCCCCAGATTGTGCAATGTCGTGTCATCAGCTAACATATGGCATTCAACAGAATTATCTGAGAGATGTAGCGGTAAATCATTAATATAAATACAGAGAGAGAGAGAGAGAGAGAGAGAGAGAGAGAGAGAGAGAGAGAGGAGAGGAGAGAGAGAGAGAGAGAGAGAGAGAGAGAGAGAGAGAGAGAGAGAGAGAGAGAGAGAGGAGAGAGAGAGAGGCTGCAAAAATACAACTGGGAACGGAGAAAATCAGTTCAAGGGAAAGTACCACTGAAATCGTGAAGACATAGAATAAAGTATACACGAGTTGCGTGCCTTTAACCTAAATGACCCTGCTGTTTCGTACAGAAACTGCAATCCAAAGGGCAATATTATGGAAAAATAATAAACTAGTCTAATAGTGATGAAGATGATGATGATGATGACGATGATGATAATGGAGAAGTGGAGGAGGAGGAGAAGGAGTCGAAGGGAGAAAATGAGGATGATGAGGGTTTTCTCCGGGTACTCTGATGTCCTTCAATAATGGCGTCAATAGCAGTAAATCTACAAAGATCAAAAAGCTATAAGCCATAACAAAAACTGGCATTATAATGCTGAGACTTTTGATACATCCTATCCTATCCTGTCCCGTAACCCGGAGGTCGTGGGGGCACCACAGATGATCGTTTAACCAGCATTCTCCATCTTTCTCTGTCCTCAGCAGCCCTGATGGCTTCGCTCAGTGTCAAACCAGTCCATTCTCGAATGTTGTCCTCCCACCTCTTCTTCGGTCTCCCTCTTCTTCTACCCCCTTGCACTGTGCCTTGCAGAATGGTCTTTGCAAGGCCTGATGATCTGGTGACGTGGCCATACCATCGGAGTTTCCGTTTCTTCACCACTGTGAGCAGGTCATCGTGTTGTCCAATGGCTTGTGTGATGGTCTGTCGGACTTCGTCGTTGGTGATGTGTTGGGTATAGGAAATGCCCAGAAGTCTTCTGTAGCACCTCATCTCCATGCTTTGTATTCTTCGTTGTAGATCTGCTGTGAGGGTCCATGCTTCGCATTAATACATCACAAACGCTAAATAAAATCAAAGTAAAAATATCACACAAAATACATATATGACTTTAACATATACAAACCAACCAATGAAGATCTTATTCGAGTCCAAAACATATTACAGATCACATAATAATTTGAAATAAAGAAGACTATTACTGTATGGCACAGGCGATAAACATAGAATGCGATCTTTTAGAAATATTGCAAAGACAACAAAATATTAAGACGTTATAAAATCACCCAGATTTCAAAATATATAACCAAAATTCAAAATATAACAACATATAAAATAAGACTTTTAAATATCACAATTGATATTTAAGCAATGAAACTATAGTATACTACTATCCTATCCCGTAACTCGAAAGTCGTTGGGGCACCGCAGATGATCGTTTAACCAGCGTACTCCATCTTTCCCTGTCCTCAGCAACCATCTGGCTTCGCTCAGTGTCAAGCCAGTCCATTCTCGAATGTTGTCCTCCCACCTCTTCTTCTGCCTCCTTATACCGTGCCTTGCAGGATGGTCTTTGCAAAGACTGATGTTTTGTGCCGTGGCAATACCATCAGAGCTTCCTTTTCTTCACCACTGTGAGCATGACATGACATAATGTTGTCCAATGGCTCGTGGGATGGTCTGTCGGACGTCGTAGTTGGTGATGTGCTGGGTTTAGGAAACGCCCAGAAGTCTTCTGTAGCGCCTCACCTCCATGCTTTGTATTCTTCGATGTAGATCTGCTTTGTGAGGGTCCATGTTTCGCACGCGTATAGGAAGATGGAAATGACAAGGGAGCGCGGTAGCCTTACCTTGGAATGTAGACTGATGGTCCTGTCTTTCCAAATGGTCTTCAACCTTGTCAGTGCAGCAGTTGTTTGTGCGATCTTGGAGAGGACTTCCTGTCGGGACCCGTTGTCCGATACAATGGCTCCTAAATACTTAAAGCTAGGCACTGTGTTGAGGGATTGGTCCTTGGACTTTGATGTCCGTATTGATGTCATTAATGTTGTTGGTCATCATTTTGGTCTTCTCTGCACTTATTTCTATTCCATAAGCTCTTTTAGAAATTATTCATTCCAAGTTCTTTTTTTTTTACAACATGGGTTTAAACTTTATACGAAACTCATCAAGCTAAGTCAGCGTTTGCAATTTCGGTGAACAATTTATTAACGATGCAGAAGACAGAGAGAGAACACAACAAAGAAAGAAATCTCTACCAATAATGTCCGTACTACGCGTGCATTTTTTAAAGTTAATCTACATGTTACAATTGACTTATATCTTGTAAGACCTGTGCAACAACTTATTCAGCATAAGTCGTTGAACATATCTACAAACATAAACGCATTGCGGCGAAACCATACAATGCATACGTAGCTCTGTTCTGAATCCAAGCAGGTGAAACCATTCCTTGCATCTAGATTGTTTTAAAACCCCTAGCTGGTATAGGCAGGACAACGCAGATATATCCGCGAGGCCCCTAACTTAAGCTAGGTTACTGATTAGCAGGTTGTTGTTGTTGTTGTTTGTAGATTATAGTCACACGACACTTTCGCATATAGGTGACTACTGGACCGAGTTATACTGACACCAGCGGGCCAGTTGTTGGTAAAGGGGAAAATATCACACGTTGACCAATCCGGGATTCGAACCAGCGACCTTTCGGTTACTAGCAAGACGCTCTTACCAACTGAGCTACCCGGCCCCACCCCATCCTTCTTCGATCATCATCCTCGTATTTAGGTTCATCCAGCCAGCAATCGAACAGTTTGATCTTAGCTACGATTGCTAAGAGGCTGTACCAGACGTTTGCAATTGCCAGGTAACATCACCGAACTACACCAGTCGTTAGGATCTTGCATGGAATCAGCGAATCAGCTACAATCTTCTAGGAATTGTTTCAAAACGGCAATATCTGCTAGGAAACCTGATTTATCGCCTTAGAAACCATGCCGAAAATCAACAATCGCCACGGGATGGCATAGACTCACCAAGGTTCCGCATCTACAAGCTGATTTGTAACCTAGTGATTTGTAAACAGAAAGCCTTATCACGCTTTCAAATTCCGATAAATATAGGGGCCTCTTTCCATTTCGTCTTTAGAGCAAGCAAAAGCCACGATGATCTGCTCACAGTGATTAAGAAATGGAAACTCCGATGGTATGGCCATGTCACCCGAGCATCAGGTCTTCCAAAGACCATCCTGCAAGGCACGGTGCAAAGAGGCAAAAGAAGAGGGGGACAGAAAAAGAGGTGGAAGGACAAAATTCGAAAATGGACTGGCTAGACACTGAGCCAAGCCGAGAGGGTTGCTGAGGACAGAGAAAGATGGAGTACGCTGGTTAAACGGTCATCTGTGGTGCCCCAAAACGTTCGAGTTACGGGATAGGATAGGATAGGATAGGATACGATACGATAGGATAGGATAGGAAAAGAAACAGGAAAAAACGTAGGGGTCGAATGATTGTGTAGCTAATATTCTTGTCTAATTTCTTCATGTTTGTTCGTCCGTTTTCGTATTTTCTATCTCCTTTCTCTTTTTCAAACGAAAAGAACCAAAAGAAATTTATAATAACATACAAAACCATTTATATAGGCTACAGGAAATAACAGAAACACACAAACAACCATTTTAGGCTTTCTATATTTTATTTCCTCTTCTCCGGAATACTAAAACAATTATAATACAAAATATACACGATCCTGGTTGGCACAGCACCAACAAACTTTAAAACAAAATGCAAATATTTTATTTAAAACTGTTCGTAAGGATGACAAACAAAACTTAGTTCAAGCTTTAAACAATGATGGTGGGTATTTCGATTACACATTTAAATCAATTTCAAGTATTTTCGCACCACCTTTCAAATTTCATTCCACATACTGAATACTTCAAAGAAGTTTTTATTTTTTGGTAATACTTCATTTTAGTTTTAATTACTTTTTTCGGGGTTGGAGGAGGTGGGGCGATAGGTGGGAGGGAGGGGGAGGAGGAGAAAGTTTGAAGGAGTCATATACTCATATTAACGAATTGCGTTAATTGCTTGAGTGAAATAGCAATTCGCGAAATCCGTTGTTGACAAGCAGTCTGCGTAACGCGTGGATCATTACACGTAGTAATAGTCCAGACGTGGATCATAACACGTAGTTATAGTCCAGACGTGGATCATAACACGTAGTTATAGTCCAGACGTGGATCATAACACGTAGTTATAGTCCAGACGTGGATCATAACACGTAGTTATAGTCCAGACGTGGATAATAATGTCAAAATAAAATCAGATTTTTAATTTCAATAGTGGTTAGTACACTGAGCGTCCCATGGCAGCAATTGTGATATTGAAAAATAACAGCATTGATAATAAAACAATAACAAATAGTGTACGTTTATACCATACGCTCATTGTTTAACGGCCAAGCAAGTGCTCGGCTAACGGTGGTTATGTACAGGTTGGAGTAGTCAGCTCCTTTTACAAAACAAATGTATGCGGAAGTGAAGAGCTGCAGAAACCAGCAAATCTGCTTGGTTCTTCTTCAGCTAACATTACTGCCACTTTTGCTGCCATTGGTGTTGCTGCTTCTGCTACTAATACAACAAAACCTACAACAAAAACTACAACAAAAACTACAACTACTACCTCTATTGCTACAAAGAGTATGCTTCACAGACACAAAATATAACCAAAGCAAGTATTAATCAAGTAGTAAAATTAAAACTAGTACAGTCAGCAATTCAACCAACTAATCTATAAAGTAGCTAATTAGTCTAACATAAACTCAACCTATAACTAACATAATCTAGACACTTTTCAAAAAAACATTTTCAGTTCCTAAATAAAAGAATACATCTTACAGTGTTACGTATACTCTCATAGGCACTAATTCAGCTTTTACATCTTGTAAACTTAACTACAACTTTCTTCACACACACACACACACACACGCACACAAGTGCACCCACACACAAACCCACACACACCCACACATGTACACAATATGGTCAGAAACAAAACACCCCAGCGACCCACATATTTCTTCACCATTTTCCCCCCTATCCAACACCCCATCGCCCCTCCCTCCCAACAACAACCCCACACAAACACACCGTTGGAAGGGTTTTTAAGTAGCACCAACTACATCATGGGTATCGTACATTGTCTCCTAACATGACAACAATAGACGACATGGACTTCACACTAAATGACACTAACAACCTGTCCATATATTCTGAAATATAGTAAACAATCGATTACTTCAAGCCTGTTTATATCAAAAATCCGCATTTTAGCATTTACAGCACTATGGCCAAAGTCTTCCAAAAAAAAAAAAACGAAATTAAAAACAAAACAAATCGACCCTGACAGACCAAGCTACTGTACTGGCATGAACGTTTTAGCAACGATAAATGCTTTAAGTCCAACATTCAGAATTAATTAATCTTGATGATGGTGATGATGATGATGATGATGATGATGATGATGATGATGATGATGATGATGATGATGATGATGATGATAGACGACATGGACTTCACACTAAATGACACTAACAACCTGTCCATATATTCTGAAATATAGTAAACAATCGATTACTTCAAGTCTGTTTATATCAAAAATCCGCATTTTAGCATTTACAGCACTATGGCCAAAGTCTTCCCCCCAAAAAAAAAAAAAACGAAATTAAAAACAAAACAAATCGACCCTGACAGACTAAGCTACTGTACTGGCATGAACGTTTTAGCAACGATGAAAGCTTCAAGTCCAACATTCAGAATTAATTAATCTTGATGATGATGATGATGATGATGATGATGATGATGATGATGATGATGATGATGATGATGACAATAGACGACATGGACTTCACACTAAATGACACTAACAACCTGTCCATATATTCTGAAATATAGTAAACAATCGATTACTTCAAGTCTGTTTATATCAAAAATCCGCATGTTAGCATTTACAGCGCTATGGCCAAAGTCTTCCCAAAACAAAAACAAAAAACGAAATTAAAAACAAAATAAATCGACCCTGACAGACCAAGCTACTGTACTGGCATGAACGTTTTAGCAACGATGACAGCTTTAAGTTCAACATTCAGATTTAATTAATCTTGATGATGATGATGATGATGATGATGATGATGATGATGATGATGATGATGATGATGATGATGATGATGATGATGAATGCTATACAGGTGCCTTTCTTCCTTAGAGCCCCCAAAATACCAACATTTTCTTGCTTTACGGGTACTTTCCCATACATAAAGGTCTCACATTGCCCCAAACATCCAGCATTCAAACAGGTGGTGTAAAGGCAGCATTCATAACGGAACTGTGTCCTGCATCCACATCTTGAGCAGCTCTTTGAGAAGGTAAGTCTGCTGTATAATATTTATTTTCCTTCTATCAGCAAATAGTTGCAACGAATTGTCTCCCTTAGGCCAAGATGTTGAGGGCAATCACATTTGAATTGTTCTCTGTAGCGTTTACATCAGTCAATCAATCAATATGTTCAATTAGATTGTTAGTTTATTAATTAGCTAGTTAGTTAGTCATTGTTTATAGGGTCCAGCGGACTGCAAAGAACCGAATCAGGACCACAACTTAGTTGAAAGAGGACTCACCACCGATCCGAATAAAAGATCTTCTGAACCAACCCCAATGGTAACACTGAAGGCACTCCACCGGCCGGTCACTTTACAATAAAGACATCCCACGCAGGGGACGCTGAGGCTATACTCTAATTTATTGAACCCCTGTTTACAAAAACAAAATAGAATATAAACATCATTATAAAATATCAAGAAAACATATACATATAAAATGCCTACATTGTCAAATAATAACATCATAGGAAGCCCCAGTGACCATTTAGCAGAAAGCGTCCAATATTCCCAAGCTGATCCAACAGACCTCACACACAAATGAGGAGTTTTGTCCCGGAAGAGTTTTCAAGAAAAGAGGTAGGTGACTGGTCTAGCAAAGAAGAAGATAGTATCGTAGATTGAGAGAACAGTAGGAATGAGAAAGAACAAAGGAGAAAGACAGCGACCGTGGGAATTTAAAGCACTAAATTTCCAGAAAGTGGGGATACTATTTATGCTGAAACCCCCGGCACCCCCACGGGGGAGGGGCGCGGGAGGAATTTAACACAAATTCATAAAAAATATAATATTGTAACTTAAATTTTGTTATTTAAACAAATAAAAGCATATAGTTTAGGAAAGGTTTCCTCTGTAAACTATTATGGCAAACATATTGTAATTATTATGTACAATAGGCTATCGCCTAGTAAAACGTGTCATATGCTATATTTCATTTTCTCATCATTGTATTTTAATTTTACTCAGGCTACCCATGGCCAGGCCTCTGCTTTTCACAACATCGGAGTCAAAGTAAGGCTAACACTTACATTCTGCATTACAGCAAAATGGGTGCAGCACATAATACCACAATAGGCAAATTCAATGGACCAAATTGAAATACATCAACTTACCTATCACCACCAGAAACATTACAAAGTGCATCAAAATTTCTTTTCATTAAAAATTCCTTCAGTGAGATTTATCAGTCTAACTGAAATTAATCTCAGGAATAAAACTTGATACAACAAAATTTAATATAGCCTTGATTAAAAAAACAAACAAACAAACAAACAAACCTACTGTTGACTGGGACAAAAAGATACTACATATTTAACAGAGATATGTGAATCTTGATGTTAAAACATGGTAAATTGCTCTTCAAACAAAGAATCAGAAGGGCAAAATAGATTCGAATGAAAAAAAAAAGTCGAGATCTGAGTTTTTGAGTGTGAAGCCATTGAAGATATGTTTAGTGTCTGGGTTGCAAGTACTTGGGTTTGCTCACGACCTAAAAATAAAATGTGTAGGCTTGAAGCTCCCTCTATCACTGCTTCTCTGGACGATCACAAAATGCAATAAACACACTTTGGGTGGGTGTTTTTTTTTTCGCAACTATTCGTAATACCCTTTATACAATACATGATAGGCTAATATAAAAATACCCTTCTCATCATGTACCCAAACCAATGCCAATGTTGGTTGGTGGAAGAAAGATCATCATTGCTAGAAGCATGTAGATAAAATCCTTAAAATGCAATACCAATGACAACGATGTATATATGTCGAAATTCACACCTAGTTAGCTTGGTGTGAGCATGGTTTCGATGTGAGAATCTTCCAATTCTTTCCTTCGTGCACTTCAGTCACGCCAGCTGGCAGACATTAATCCAGCTCCGTTTAAATCTGTGCGGCCACATCAGCGCTATGGAGTTCACGAAAACACCTTTGACATACTCCTCATAAGATGCGAACTTCCGAGGAATTTAGAGAATGATGGAATATACTTCTCACCTCCTGCCAGTGGTTTTATTAGTGTGGAATTGCACTGTCGATACAGTTGGCGATCTCGCTGTGTTCGCAGTTCTTCGGTGTACCAACTGGATTTTTCGGGACATCGAGTGAATAGTTCTCAAGAGTTTGCTTGTACAACATACACTGACGCTAACTGAGCTGATTGGATGAATGATTTAAAGTAAATAGATAGCTAAAGTTGAGGGACTACAACATTCCTCGTTGTACAGACAAGGGAAATAAATGTTCTTCCTATCATCTCCATCCACCCTCCCCACACACACTTTTATCAAAACGTATGCTATGTTTGCTTAATGCGATCAAACGCAGATTAGGACGAAGTATTGTTATCTTCTTCCACTCTCCTTCTCCTAACCGATGTCCTAGGTTCATCACTATTGGTGATTAAACGTTGGACTGCAGCTTGTCAAAACTGTTCTCCACAAAGCTGCTGGCGTCTGATTCCCTACTTCTATCGTCTCGACTCCTACCCCTGTCCCTGCTGCGGTTCGAATCCCGGCTCCTGTTCAAATCTTTGTTCCTCCTGCGACGATCCTCTTTCTCGATATCTCTGACGTTTAGCTCCCGCGTTCTGATTTGCTCTTCCATCTGGAACTCTTGGCTTCTCTGTACCTGCTGCTCGTCAAAGACCGGCTCAAGACCCTTAATCTGAGGCTTCTGCCTCTCCATATCCTTACTCCTGTCAGGATCCCTCGCTCTCTTGTCCAAATCCTGACTTCTATTATGCACATCCTTGTCGAAATCCCTGCTTCTGTTTCGCTCCTCCCTGTACGAATCCCGACTTTTATTAAGGTCCCCCTCCCTGTCCCTTCCAAAATCCCTGCTCCTATTATGCTCGGAATCCCTGCTCCTGTTCAGATCCCTGTCCCTGCTGCTACGGATCTTGTCTCCGGTGTAAGCCAGGGCTTCTCGGCTGCCTGACACGGAGGACCTATGATCGCCAGCCTCTTTGTCCTCGTGCACCAAGTAGACGTAAGGGACCTTGAGACTGCCCACGAAATGCAGGACAGTGGCGGGCACCAGCAAGATGAAAGCTACAATGGTCAGTGCAAAGGCGTAGTGGTAGCGGAAGTTCTGGCCCTGTGTGTTTTTCAGCATTTCGACCTTCCCTGCGAAGATGGCCCACTCCAAGAAGATGCAGAATGCTGGCGACAAAGAGCAAAAAAAATAAAAATAAAAACGCAATCACAATGGTACATATTTAAACGGCGAGGAACCTCATCTTTGATTGTATTGTTTTTCTTTTAACATGATGGTTAGGATTGTTGGCCCCTTCTCCATCCCCTACTTGTCAAGCTCAGTGAGCACGCCCATAACCGGAAGTGGTACTGTGGTATACAAATGAACACATTAGTAGTGGTGGTAGTAGTAGTAGTAGTAGTAGTAGTAGTAGTAGTAGTAGTAGTAGTAGTTGTAGTAGTAGTAGTAGTAGTAGTAGTAGTAGTAGTAGCAGCAGTAGTTTTATTATTATTATTCTTAACGCAGTGAAGCTAGCAGAGGAGTAAAAATGAAGAACATTAAAACACAGTGAAGATTTAGTAGGCTAAATTCAATCAGCCGCGATCATGAATCAGTTTCGATTGATTGATTGATTTATTGTTGCTTTAGGTCCAGCGGACTCTTCCGAGCCAAATCAGGACCGGACAACCCCCGATCCGCATAAAAGATCTGCTGAAACAACCCCAGTGGGAAAATTGAATGCCCTCCACCGGCCAGTCACTTTACAATAAAGACATCCCACGCGGGGGACGGCTGAGGGTTGACCTCAACTACGCGAACACCCCGGTTACAAAAACAAAATAGAATACAAACATCATTATAAATCATCAACCAAACACATACATATAAAATGCCTATAGTGCTAAATAGTACATTCATAGGAAGCCCTAGTGACCACCCGGCAGAAAGCGTCCAACACTCCCAAGCTGATCCAACAGACCTCATACACAAACAAGGAGTCTTGTCCAGGAAGAGTTTTCAAGAAAAAAGGTAGGTCATTGATCTAGCGAAGAAGAAGATAGTATAGCAGAGTGAAGGACAGAGCAAGAATAGGAAAGAGTAAATGAGGAAGACAGCGACAGTGGGAATTTAAAGCACTAAATTTCCATAAAGTGGGGATACTATTTATACTGAAAACCCCCGGCACTCCGACGGGGGTACTGTTGCCGCAGTGAAGCGTCTTGCCTATAAAGGAAAGACAGGTTTTCAACTGTGGCTTTCACTGTTCCCTTTATAGGTTTGAACAATCTACAGTGGCAAGATTGCTCATGACCCCAAGGGGTAATCAGTTTCGATAAACCTGATTATAGCAGCGCTTGCACAAAAATGATAGCTGAATTTAAACAAATAAGAAAATATTCAATCTTCGCTGATTTAAATACAATGTAAAATCGTGAGCAGCTTCGAAGAAGATATGAAGATGATGATGTTGATGATGTTGATGATGATGATGATGATGATGATGACGACGACTATTAGGACGACAACGACGATGACGGCAATGAATTGGGTAGGTCTACTTACTTGCCCCAAGAGCGGAGAAGGGAGCGATGATTGGGAAGAATCTGAAGCGGGTGACGACGAACATACAGACGGATGACGCCACACACACGCACAGCGTTAGGAAACCCATGATGGCAAATCCTCGCGAGGCCTCAAGCCAAGCTGTAACATAGAATAAGACCCTGAAGTGTTGGTCCTGAAACCTGAAAACGCTGTTCGTACTTTACCTTCAGACTCTATGCAAACTTTAACGTTAAGCTATCTTCACATCTCTTTCTCACAAGCCGAGGGAGAGCTCTTAGCTGTTCCCCTTAAAAGTACAGAACTAGAGACATGTGGGTTCGTTTGCTTGTTGTTTCAAATTGATACCGAATGAATGCGTGAGTATTTCTGAGGAAAAAAAGCGCAATGTAAATTCATCATCATCATCATCATCATCATCATCATCATCATCATCATCATCATCATCATCATCATCATCATCATCATTTTATACTGAACACTATAATCACCTTCAACGGTGAAATGGTTCTTGACAGCCTCGCAGTAATATCTGGGCTCTTGGTAACAGTAGTCCCACAACCCCACCTTTGCGTCGCCTTTCTCGCCGAGTCTCACAAAGAACCAGGCCGGGGCAACCAATCCGATCAGGTCTGTCAAAAAGGCGAGGATGGTCAAGGTCGTTGCTAAGATCGTCGTGACGTGAGGCTTGACGCACGGCATTGTTAGGTCATCTCAAGGTCAACGCGTGTCAAAAACTAGAGGTCGAAGATATTTGCTGGGGCCGAAAGTCCTAATTACAACATGTTCTGCCCACACAAACAAAATAAATTAATTAATTGACAGACAGACATTATAAATGTATGTGGATGGATGAATGGTTGACCAACAGATAGATAGACCAGACATATATTTTTATTTGTTTGTTATCTACTTGTTCCTATTAATCGTTCCTTATATAGCGCTTTTTTCCAGATCAAGAGCCGCTCAAGGCGCTGGCTGATACAGGATCTAGCTCAAGCCGCATGACGCATCCACTTGCAGCTTTTTGAGAGACGTTTGACGTTCGGACATCGTCCGTGTATTCACCAAAAAAACAACATACAAACAATAAAACAAACACAAATTCTTCGGGCCACCAGCCCCTAGAAAATATGGTTAAAGATATTTTCTTGGTTTGTGTTTATGTGCATCCATACGATAGTAATTATTGGAATATCACTAATCAAGGATATGAAATTGATGTTTTAGAACAATGTTTGGTTGATTTATATGAAAGATTTGATGACTTCTCCTTGATTATCTGTGGGGATTTAACTGCCAGAACGGGAAGTGAAAATGCTGTGTCTTTTGATGTTGACAATCTGTGGCTGGATGGAGGTAATGATATGGATGATGATGATGAAAATAAAAGGAATGTGTGAAGGAGGAAATCGGATGATGTTGTGAATGCTTTTGGAAGAAATTTGCTGGATTTATGTTCTATGGCTGATTGTGTGATTGTGAATGGGTTATGTAAGTTTGATTTTGATGATGCCTTGTCCTTTGTGGGTGCAAATGGTGGAAGTGTAGTTGACTATTTTGTTGTATCTAAAGATTTGTGTACAAAAGATTTTATTTCAACTTTCTGTGTGGAATCATTTATAGACTCTCCTCATTTCCCAGTGGTTATGACCTTTCACATCCAAAGAAAAAATGACGAGATGGTTATTAGGAGAAAAAAAGATAAATGGATTACAAAAACAATTTGGGATAAAAGCAAAGAAGAGGTATTTGTAGGCAATTTTTATTCGGAAGCTATTCAAGCTACTTGTGAAAGAGCCAGAGCGCTGTTAGACCATAGTGTAGACGCGGCGCTAGATTTGTGTACGGGCGCACTGCGCGAGGCCGGCAAGTGTATGTCAAAGCGAGTAAAAGTCGGCGCCGAGCGGCAAGCGGCCTTATGGTGAGACAGAAATTGCTCCGCATCGAAACAGTTAGCCCGACTAAAATTCAGGTTCACAAAGCGGGCTCAAGACAGACAATTATACGTTGGGGCTCGGAAAAAATACAAAACGTTGATTAGTAAAAAGAAAACAGAGTTTTGAAGAAATAGAGCAGAATATTTAGCGTCACTGCAACATCATGGAAAATTATTTTGTGGAGAAGTACAGAAAATTTCAGGGGGAAAGAGAAGCGGTATTAGTGAAGATATTGCTGAAACTGAGTGATTTGATCATTTCCAGAAATTATTCAATAGAAATACTGTTCTAGAAAAAGATGCAATGTTTGAAGAACAGATAGATATGGGTCCCATTGATGAAAATCACATTTGTTTTGAGCTTAATAAGCCGATATCGAAGGAAGAAGTGAGAGAAGCTGTAAAGAAGTTGAAAGTAGGCAAAGCGTGTGGCATAGATAAAATATTAGCGGAGATGATAAAGCTGTCAGGGGAGACAACCGTGTTATTTTTGACAAAACTGTTTAACTCGTTCGATAACGGGACTTACCCAGCTGATTGGGTTAAAGCAATTATAGTGCCTATCTTTAAGAAGGGGGATACGGGTGTTACAGATAACTACAGAGGGGTATCGCAAATGAGCCTAGTCAGTAAATGTTACACTTCAGAGTTAAATACAAGACTAGTGGGGTGAGTAGAGAAAAACAACAAGATCTCAGAAATGCAAGCAGGATTTACCACGGATCACATCTTCACCTTAAAAGCCATAGTGGAACGATGTTTTAGTAAAAGAGGATGAAACTTATATGCCTGTTTCGTGGACCTGAAAAAGGCTTTTGATTCTGTACAGCATCAACCCATGTTTGAAATTCTGTTGCATAACAATAACATAAATGGGAAATTCTTGAAAGCTGTTGTATCTATTATATATAGGTCAGTGTTGTCATGTGTTAGAGTGGAGGATAAGCTCACAGATTTTTTTGATTGTCCAGTGGGCCTGAGACAAGGCTGTATATTGAGCCCAGAAATGTTTTCCCTGTTTATCAATGAAGTAGCAACGGCTGTAGATATAAATGGTATGCATGGCATTCAGTTATTGCCTAACTTGGTTGATTTGTTCTCGTTGTTATTTGCTGATGATATTGTGTTGATGTCCATCACTCCTCGAGGGTTACAAAACCAGATCAATGTCCTAAATGAAGCACGCAAAAGACTGTATCTGAACATAAACATGGATAAGACTAAAATAATCATTTTTCGCAAAGGAGGGTACTTGGGAAGGGCTGAAAAATGGCATCTCAATGGAAAGAATCTTGAAGTTGTAAACGAGTATGATTATCTTGGATTTGTGTTTACTACAAAGATGAGTTTTACAAAAGGTGTAAATGCACTAGCATTGACGGGTAGAAAGGCTTGTTTTGAATGTGTAAGAGAGATAGTAAATATGAGCGTAAAGCGCCTCATGTTTTTCTGGCGCCTTTTACTGCAATATGGCTGTTTTATGAGCTTTTAAAAAGCGCTCCAAAGCACTCTGGGAATCCGGCATTTGCTAAATATAATATATATTCGTATATCTTGCGTCTTTGGTTTCCCCATCAACTCCAAAACTTAGCCAGTTAATTAGTTATTTGTCAAAACTTATTTCAAAACTTAGAAATAAAACTTAGAAAAAATACCTTACTTAGAAAGTAGAAAACTTACAAAAACTTACTTAGAAAACTTTAAAAAATACTTGCAACAAATTGGAAATTTTTACAAAAACCGGTGGTAGCACTTCCCGCTTGGACTCTCTCCCTAACTTGGCGGAGTGGGACGGACCCCTCGACCTTTTGCACGCATCTCCCACTCCACCAAGTGAGCCCAAGCGTTGTGGCATGTGTTGTCTGTCATCAAACCCCAAATGGGGAATCTCTACGAGACGAAATTAGAGAAACCCACGGAGGTGTACTGACTGAACTTTGGCTGCGAGTCGGACAGTTGGATTAAGTAGGAGGCTCCAAGGACACTGCGCGCATCCTCCAGTCTTACCAATGTCATGCAACCATTCGTTCTTGCGTTCAATATCTGTTTACTTGTTGCCTGAGGCTTGACAATTGGATTAAGTAGGAAGGGATCGAGAGTTAGCGTGCACCTTCCAGTCTTATCCATTGTCATGGCAATTTTCAACATGTATCCAAGCCACTTGCCACTTTGTACACTGTGTCTATTATTGCAATAGGACAGACATTTGGCCTTAATGCCTTAGCAAATTCAACACATGCCACAGAAGTGACTAACCACACCGAAAATCTATACTTCCTTTTTCTTTATATCCCCATCCAGATCGCTCATAAAAGAAGATTGGGCTTGGGAAATTACATACAACAAACCAGCATTAATATTCGTTATTCTAAATGTACAATTCTAAATAATACACCATTAAGTGCAGCAATCTTTATTACATATTGTTCATATTAATTTTTAAAAGTGTAACAAATAGATATATAAATAAAAATTTATATTAAAGCATGTGTTTCCCATTTACTAGCTGTAAGTTAAACCAAGGGAAATAATTTGTGTGTATTTTAAACATGCATTAAGCATGTGATCCAGTTGAAAAACAGAATCGGAAATTCCCCTTTACTAGACCAGAGGAAATAATTTGTGTACAGGAATATTTGTGTGCTTTCTCTGTGTGAATGTAAAATCCTTAGTAAGTTTTTTGCCTTTGCTTAGATATATAAAAAGAAATTTATATTAAGCATGTGATCCAGTTGAAAACAGCAAATAGAAATTTATATTAAGCATGTGATCCAGTTAAAAACAGAACCTGGAATTCCCTTTGCTAGGGCAGTGTGAAATAATCAATATTCTTGGCCTAAGCCCAGTTTATTCAATCGGGAATTCCCGCAAACATTAATGTTACAACCTTATACAGATTCAAATGTAGAGTTTAAGACAACAACTGAAACAGCAAATAGAAATTTTATATTAAGCATGTGATCCAATTAAAACAGAACCTGGAATTCCCTTTGCTAGGGGCAGTGTGAAATAATCAATATTCTTGGCCTAAGCCCAGTTTATTCAATCGGGAATTCCCGCAAACATTACAGATTCAATATAAGTCCCATTCAGTTAAGGGAAGTAATAAAAACATTACTACGCATTCATAAGTAAAGTTGCGGTTGCTTCCCTTTGACTGTATTTGGTGGTTTGAAGCCTAAAAATCCATTTTTTTAAATAATTATTTTTAATTTAAAGTTTTGTTATCAGTATAAAAATGACGGACACAAAAAGTCTTTCGCAATCTCCTTTGTTTAAAGACATCTTTCAAACTTTACAACTCCCTATTCTTGACAGTCAAAATGTTATTAAATCTGTTTATAATAATTACGAATTTGTACTTAACAATTTTACTTTCAAATCCCCTGTTAAAATACGCATTCACGCTCAAATAACTTTTATTAAACCCGGCAGTATTGATGAAACGATGACTGTGTGGATTTCTTCAAGTCAAATTGAAGTGTTAAAATCTTCAGACCTAGACAATGCTTATAACAACATCTTGATCAACCAGTTACAAGACAGCATTGAGCGCGCAACTATGAAAGGGTCTGGATGGGCAGAAGGAACTTTAGAATCATTAGAACTGAACATTACAAAGTATAATCCAATCAAAGGAAAATCTTATATCCCTCTTCCCAAAGAAATTCTTGACAAGAAGGCTGTATTGAATATTAAGAACACCGACGACAAATGTTTTTTGTGGTGTGTTCTGGCTAAATTATATCCTATTCAGTCGAAACAACATCCCGAAAGGGTGGCGCTATACAAAGATAAAGTAACGAACTTAAATCTTAAAGACATTAATTTCCCTGTTAGCCTTGACGCCATTGACAAATTTGAATCACAAAACTCTCCTATAACAGTCAATGTATATGTTTGGGACCCTGAATCAAAACTTATGCCTTTACGAATCTCTCCTAATGCCCCATCGTTTTCAGACCTCAATCACCACGTTGATCTTTTACTAATAACAGACCCGCAAGATCCTAGCATGCAACATTATACTCTGATACGAAACATATCTAGATTATTAGGACACACTTCAAAACATCATGGCAAACAATATTGTGCAGACGCTGTTTAACTAGTCTCTAATCTCCAAGTGGCTGACAAGCACAGTAAAATATGTAAAAGTATGACAGATATTCAAACCCGCCTTGTGTTACCAAAGCCGGGTTCTCAAGTATATTTTAAAAACATCAACAAACAATTCAAGCAGCCTTATATAGTTTATGCCGACTTCGAATCATTGATTTTAAAATACCAAGGCCCACAAGGATTTTGTACGCCTAATTCATTCCTTACACACCTTCACGAAGTCTGCAGTTTCGGGTATGTAGTTGTTAGAGCCGACGGACAACATACAGAGCCGGTAATTTACAGAGGGCCTGACGCAGCTCGGAAGTTCTTAGATGAGATGAACAAAATATACAAATTGTGTTTACTGCAGCTAGATAATCCGCCCATGATATTTACTGAATCTGACTCCCATAATTTTAAAGCAGCTACACATTGCCACATTTGTAATAAAGAGTTTGACCCGAAGGACACAAAGACCCAAAGAGTGAGAGATCATTGTCACATAACAGGGGCATTTAGAGGTGCAGCTCATCAGAAATGCAACTTGGAATATGGAATCAAACATTTCTCTCTCCCTATTTTCATTCACAATCTTCGAAATTACGACTCCCATTTAATCATGCAGGCAGTGACGAAAGCATACAAAGTGTCATGTATTGCCGAGACAGAAGAAAAATATAAAACTTTCACTCTGAATAAATTAAAGTTTTACGACAGCTTTCAACATTTGTCTTCCAGTTTAGAAACACTAGCTAAGAACTTACCCAGCTATCCTATCACTAGCAAATATTTTCCAGACGTTACACTTATTCGGAAAGGTGTGTATCCTTATGAATACATGGATTCTTGGGAAGTGTTTGAAGAACTAGAATTGCCACCTAAAGAGAACTTCTATTCTTCACTCAATAAAAGTTTCATAAGTGATACCGATTATGAACACGCCCAGAATGTCTGGAATGCACTCGGCTGTAAAAACCTTGGTGACTACCACGACATATATTTAAAGCTGACGTCTGTTTGTTGGCTGATGTGTTTGAAAAATACAGAGAAACGAGTTTACATCATTACTCCCTCGACCCTTCTCATTATATTTCTTCGCCAGGAATGAGTTGGGATGCTTTCTTAAAACTTAGCGGTTCTAAAATTGATCTCATAACTGACCAGGTAATGATGACAATGATTGAGTCGGGCATTCGTGGAGGAATAAGCGTGGCAGCTCATAATTATTGCAAAGCCAACAATAAATACCTGAAGCACTATGACCCCTCGCAGAAATCTAATTATATAATGTACTTTGACGCCAACAATTTATACGGTTGGGCAATGAGTGAGCTTTTACCGGTTTCAGATTTCAAATTACTTGTTAATCCAAACCCCGCAAACTTTACTTGGTTAAACAGTATTTTAAATCACCCTAAAGATCATACTATAGGGTTTATTGTCGAAGTTGACCTAGAGTATCCCAATGCTTTACACGACCTACATAATGATTACCCATTAGCACCAGAAAGATTGCATGGTACAGACAAGCAACTTAAACTTATTCCCAACCTCTATAATAAATCTAATTACGTCTGCCACTACAGAAACCTGCAGTTCTACATCAGACACGGCATGAAGTGCACAGCGATTCACAAGCTTTTATTCTTTAAACAAACGAATGTCTTGGCCGGGTACATCAATAAAAACACAGAGCTCAGAAAACAAGCGCAATCTACGTTTGAAAAAGATTTCTTTAAGCTGCTGAATAACAGCTGTTTTGGTAAAACTATGGAGAACCCATACAAGCGAAAAGACGTCAGGCTAATTACATCACCCAATCAAGCGATTAAATTAACATCTAACCTCAATACCTTGGTTACAAAGAGTTTCATGACTCCCTGTATGCAGTTACCATGAAAACCACGCAAGTTAATCTAGACAAACCAGTGTTTATGGGGATGACTATTCTCGACCTTTCTAAATTATTAATGTTCGAATTTTACTACGATTACTTTAAACCTAAATACCCGGAGGCCAGAGTTTTATACACAGACACAGACTCCCTTATACTAGACATCCCTACTGAAGACATTTATAAAGACTTAGAATCGGAACTACAACATTACGATACTAGTGACTACCCTGAAACTCACCCTTTGTACAGCAAAGCAAACCAAAAGAAAATAGGTTTGATGAAAGATGAAATGAACGGGAAACTTATTGAAGAATACGCAGGACTGCGATCTAAGCAGTACAGTATTAAACACGAATCGGGAGAATCTTCAAAAGCAAAAGGCACCCAAAAAGCTGCAATAAAAAACAGAGATATCAGACACGAAAACTACCTGGAAGCCTTAGATGGGAAAGAAGTTAAACCATACCCTAACACAACTATAAAGTCTAAAAACCATATAGTGTCCACTGCTGTGACGACCAAAAAAACATTATGCGCTAATGACACAAAGAGAATAAGAGTAACTAAGGAGTTCGCATACGCTCTAGGCCACTATAAATTACAGGTAGAAACTGCGACTACGACTACGACTACGACTATGAGTAAGAAGGAGGGCCTGGAAGGCTTGAGTAAATGTTAACTGTATTTATTCTGAAGCGCCAAGCTTTTTCTTCAAAGCATCTAGCTGCTCTTTCCGTCCCAGTAGTCTCCCTTCCTCTATTAATTTTTTTTAATTTCTTCAACATTAACAGGTGCAGACCTAGATTTAGATTGTATGTCATGCTTCAACTTTTTATATTCTTCAAAATCTCGCTGGATAATTACAAACTCTTGGTCTGTAATCTGAGTGTCTTCTAGAGCTTTTGAAATTATTAAGTTCATGCTAGTAAGTTTAGCTATCGCCAGGCTAGAAATGAGGTCGTGTTTTTCTAGTTTCTTAGATACTTTAGTATTAATTACACCAAGTAAAACTGACATCACTGAAGATAATCCGGCAGCCACTCCTAATCCAATACTAATTGGTATACCAATTCCAGTCACCAATAATCCCACGCTGATAGCAGCTTCCGCTGCATTAATAACATTTAGACCAGTAGACACGTAATTTATTCCGCTATAAGCGCCGGAATACCTTCGTCTGCATCTAGAGTACTTTTGGATATCTGATTCAATTTGAGTCCTAACTTTTCTTATTTCTTCCAACCTGAACGTTTGAACATTACTTAAGTCTAACGTTGGAGCACTGGTTGCATTGGTTGTTCATCCACTACTACTGCTTCTACTATAGCAGGATACAATTTTGTCGTCATATTTTTAGTGTGAAAAAAAAGGGTTAACAATAATTAACTTGATTTTAGTTTATTAGCAAAATATTCTATTTGACTATCAGAAAATATCTGATCGCTGAAATAAAATGCTAACAGATCTACGTTGTCTAGGCTAATTTGCGCTATTCTGTCAATAGGATTTGGAACAGGGACAAAAGTTATCTTGGGTGATGAAGTAAATACGGAATACTGATCTTCGCTTTCCCTTTTCTTCATAAATACTGTAATTCGTCTGGGATTCTCATCTAAATCAGCCCAACTTAGAGACACTTGCGGAATTACATTAACATTTCTCTGCGTAGGCCTGTGAGCAATTATGTCCAGTGCTATCATGGCTGCACTACCTATCTGTAAAGGAGGCTGCAGAACAACTCTGACATTTTTCCCTGCGGTTTCACGCTTATGTAAAACATAGCTGCTTTTTTTGTAGGCTTTGACTTCTATGTTTTCCCGATTGTTTTCATCCGGCACTAGACTAACTAACATAGGCCCGGCGTTAATAATTTTCTTAAATTTATTGTCTGGTCCCATAAAAGTGTAAGGGCTTTCGCACTTGAATTTAATAAGCCAATCTAATTCTGTGTCTACAGGTGTTAAAGACCAGATATTTTCTCGTTTAGTAATAGCATACTTAAAATCGGGATCTACTTTACCGGCATTAAAATCCTTTAGCTGATCGATAGATGGTTTTTCTGGCGGTACTGACGGCGGCACTTGCGGCACTTCAGGCACTGCCGGCACTAGCGCTCGTTTATAATATCCATTTTGTGTAAATTCGAAACCGTAAATAGACCCAACAATAGCATTCGCATCAAAGTCAATTGTGTCTGCTAAGTCTTTCAGTTCAATGGTAGGACAGGTTACTGGAATTTGAGGGCCGATTGACATTGTATTTTAAAATTAAACTTTATTTTATCTCAAGAATAATTGTAAGATCTTCAAAGTCTACAATTTCGTTGTTTTGGTTAGTTACTTTTGAGGCGCCGCTCCCCCCCCCCCCCCCTGTCCCCGGGGGCCCGGGGGTGGCCCCCCCCCCCCCCCCCCCGTAGCATGTAACACTAGTATGATAGTCCTGACTTAAGTGCGTTTTTGAGGCAGAAATTTTCAATGAAACTGGATCGCAGTAAGATTCTCTCTGAGTTGAGATTATCCTTAGCAATGTACTAGGAGTTCCGTTTACTAAGTTTTCCGATGTCTTCAGTTGATGAAGGTACACAAACAATCTATTATTAATTAACAAATTCATAGGTTTGTTCCAATAAATTTCATAGTACTGCTGGCGGTGCTGGCGCTAGTGCTGGCGTCAACAGATAAAGATAATTCATTGCTAGTGAAACCTAATATTTCTGCCAGCTTTGGCGCAAGTGTACGCTGGTAATGTCTTTATGCTGGGTTTTATGGAAAGTTAAAGTTACTATTAAGTTTGCAGGGTTCATTTTTGCTTCAATCGAATGAGGTTTAAAGATTCTTCAGTAAGTCTGCAAAAGTCATAATAGCAGCCTGGAATAAAGTGCCTTTTTTTATTAATCATTATCCAGTTGTTGTTTAGATCATGACTAATATTTAACCATTTAACCGTGTAGAATATTTCGTGAAGGATTACGTTAAGGTCCCTGTTTTTGTTGTCAATAGGATGCTGAAGTTCAATGGGCACACCTGATTTTACAGATTCGAAAGTTACAAACATTTTTTTTTAATATAATAAAAATGTACGCGCCTTATAAATATAACAAAGCTGCAAAGTATACTACAGGGCCTTATTATTACGAAAAAGCAGTCGACCTAACCAAGCTGACAATAGCTGTGGCAGCCAACGTCCATTTCGAAACTATCCCCCATAATATTTTTGATCATTACCTCAACCCAGACATTACGAGCGACTTTTTAGCTAACCAATGGCTAAACAACGGGGGTATGCAGTTCTTTCAGAATCAAATTAATTTTGCCGTGTCATGCGCTACAACTGGTTGCGGAGTTTCTTACGTTCATCACCTTAATCACCCAGATCCCATGTTGAAGTCTATTTATCTGTTCCATTTGTATTATCAAGTGAGGCGGGTGTTGTCTGAACTTCAGGCTCCGTTACCTACTGACAAAAACTTTAATCCCTTTAACAACGGCTTTGACAAAAAAGCGTATCAAAGGTTGTGCAATGAATTCGGAATTGATACTAAAACAGACTTCAGACAAAAACTAGACCTCAATCACGGAATGGGAACTTTATTTAGATACGCTGTAGGTAATTTATACACGGGGCCTTACGTACCTGGATTTACATCATTTAACCACAACAGCCAGGTTCCTTTACTGTATATCAGACAAAAACAAAGTACAGCATACAGCACTTTTATATTGAGACACATCAAACGGATTTACTCAAAGTGGGGTGGAAAGGCTGAATGAATCTATTCGTACGTATGCGTGGTGCATTCTGGGGTCTCAAGCAGAAACACGAAGTAATATCATTGGGGAAGGAACTAGCTTCGATGCACAAAAGCAGTTTCTAGCCAACATTGAAGATTCTATTAATTCGGCAGTAGATTTGCCCGCGAGTATTAAAAGATATCAGGACACTTTAAAGTATGCTAGATCGAAAGTAGATTACGTAATAGGTTTAGGACTGTATATGTTGCCTTCAGACCTTCAGCTTAGGATAGGAACTATATCAAACTACAACAACAATATAGTGATTGCCGACCCTCAGTTTCATATAGGCTACAATCCTACAATAAATACAGTGAATACAGTGAATACAGTGAATACAGCAAATACGGTATTTACTGCTAGGCCTAATAATGAACCTTTAAGTTCGCCACCACTTCCGAGCCTGCCAAGCCTACCAAGCTTGCCGGACCTGCAAATGCCGGTAATTGATCATGGGGTTTCGCTTCTAGCGCTTACAGGGGGTTTATTGTTTGCTGGGTTAATTGGGATTTACTATTTTAAGTAACCAGAGTAATATTATTATAAACAAAGACCACAGATGCTCAGACGCCCAAACCACAACTTTAGAAGCAGTATTAAATATCCATGAAAATACAGAACCTAATATTCCTGGAAGTGCGTCTACAAGTTTGTCACCTAAGCGTTTCAATAAGTTAGCTATGCTTTGTAACGTCTTTTTAATCCAGTCTTTAACCGGACTACCGCCAGGTCCACCAGGTACGCCAGGTCCACCGGCACTGATGCCTACGGTTCTAGTCAGTGCTAAGACTAGTGTGCTTATTGTCATCCCAACAGCTGTAAGAATGCTAAATATTGTAACACCTTGCTCTCTGAACAGTGTTTGAATTCTTTCTGCAAGTGTAGTGTCTTCGTGTAAAATTTTATGCACCGTTTCTTTTATTCTGGCGAAATTAGTTATTAATTTTTCTCTGTTTATGGATAAGGCTTCTAGCCTTGCAGCGCGTTCTGTGTAAAGGTCTGCGAGCCTTTTTTGAATCATCTGTTTTACCTCAATGCTTAAGTTCGCGTCATCAGCTTCTGCTAGTTTATTTTTTTGTTTTTCTATATGTTTGTCGAGCTCACCGAGCTTGGCCAAATTCATCATTGTCTCCCCTCTCACAGATTGTAAAGCTTTATCTAAGCCTTGAAGTTCACGCAGTGGCAATAATGGCGTGTCATTGATAGTTTCCATAACCTGATCAATATTGGTGTCCTCATTTGTTTGCAAGGTTTTTAAGGTTGTTAATTCTGTATTGACTTGTAACGCAGAGCTAGTTAAGTCTAGTTAAGTCAGTTAAGTCTTGTAGTTCTATTTCTGAATTTGGTAACGATGCATCTATTCGTTGAAGTGAAGCTACTGCTTGGCGATGCAACGCTGGCACTCTATTATCGGAAAGCCCCAATGATCGTATTACAGTCACTGGGAGTTTAGTTTTCAAAGTAGACCACGCATAAAATTTATCAGGATTCTTTAACATAGTTAACTGTACTCTCACTTTTTTACCGGATACAATAGTGTTTATAAACAAGTGATTATTTTTGTCTAGTTCGAAGTCGCTGGGACTAACATAATCAGGTAACTCGCGCCCGATGTAATTGTAAAATTTATTGATTTTTCTGGCTTTTTGGGTTTCAGTTACTTGACGTAATTCTTCTCCTATACTTAGCCTTGTTTGGCTCATGTCGTCTCCTACCATAGAAAGAAGTCTGCTGGTTGTGTCAACGTCGAGGTCTTCATTAGGCTCATTTGGTTTAAACACTTCATCAAGAGCTTCACCACCTGTTGCCATTTTTAAATATAATTTTTTTTTAATCACACTAAAAATGCAAAGCTACGGAAACTTGTTAGACCCTACACGCCGATTGAGGACGCCTTTAGGCATCAAAGGTGAGAAAAGCACAATAATTATTACAAACAATCCAAGCAGCATAGAGCCTAATCAGCTACTAACCATAAGATTTCCAAATTTAGGTCCTGATGATGTAATAGTTCCGGGCAGTCCTAAATTGGATTTAAAATTAGTCTGAATTCTGACGACGATCCTAACAGAACCATAGTCAACAATCTAGGTAGAGCTATAATTAAAAGAATGGTTATTAAACTTGATGGGCGAGAAATCCAAAGTATCGATGACGCCGGTGTTTTGTTTTGTTACACAGATCTGTGGCTGAGTAAATATGAAAGGGAAGATTTAGTTGGTCAGGGGATTCAAGCCGCCAATGTGGCAAAACTTCGAATCAAAGCTGGCGATGCTGTCACTTCTAACAAAGGTGAAAATGCATTAGCTGCTGTATACAAAAACAGGTTTTATTTTCCACTCGATTTTGAACTGCTACACAGTCATCTGCCATTTCATCAAGGTTCATTTAACGATAGGCTGTCTTACGAAATTATTTTCAATGATTATTCTCAAGTAGTAATTAGCTCTGACAATGATGCTAGGTATACAATTACAGACATCGCGCTTGAATATGAAGTGGTCACTCACGCTGAACTCAGTAGGATGATCAGGGGCCAATATGACAAACTAGCAATTTATTATGATAGGATCGTTCGCTACAGACAATTTAATAAAGATTTATTAGATGCACTATGGACCATCAACATAAATTCACCTGCTCGAAGTTTTAAAGGTGTACTGTTGTTGTTTGTGAAAGAATCTAATTACAATCGTGACAGCAAGAATTTTATCAATCCTAATATTTCAAAAGCGTCTGTTGTGATTGAAGGTAAACCTAATCAATTATTCGCTAATGGAATGATGGGGTTTCAACAGTTTGATGAGATTAGGAAAATCTTGGGTGGAGGTAGATTACGGACTGACACTGTGGATTTGATTTCTAAGGATCTTCATTTGCATGACACAAGACTGCAAGATTATCTGGTGAATAAATTTGCGTTGTGGTTAGACTTTCGAACCATACCCACCAACGAACTTCATGGATCTGGAAGAAGAATTGAAAACGGAACAGATGGTATAACAATTGAATTGCATAGGGAAGCAAGTGCAAGGTCAGAATCAGTTACAGTATACATGTATATAATTATGGATGCTCAGCTAAACATTGAAAATGGAAGATTAAAAGATTTAGTATATTAAAAAATGACCTCTTTGTTACCTCGTGATCCTCATTGCGGAATGATCGTTGGCATGACGTCATGCGGAAAGACCGTCTTTGTTCTGGATTTGTTAGAAAAATATTACGCAGGCCACTTTGATTATATAGTAATTTTTTGCCCAACTATTCAATATAATAAAACCTACTTAGATCGTAAGTATGTCTGGACAGATGAAAATATCTTTGTTGTAAATACCAATGGCAAGCTCAATGAGTATTTAACGTATTTTTATAACCTGTTTGAGAATGAGGGTAATACGTTATTCTTAATCGATGATTGCAGTGCAGAAAAAGATATTGTATTAAAACGGAACATATTGAGCAAGCTGGCTTTCAGTGGACGCCATGTGAAAATTAGTGTCTGGTTAATCACGCAGAAATTTAATTCGATATTAAAGGATTTTAGAGAACAAGTAAAATTCGTGTGCCTGTTTTATTGCAAAGACCGTGACAGCTTTGATAACTGTTTAAAAGAAAATGACGTAATTGAATCAAAAGAGGAAAGAACTAAATTAAAAGAACAGCTAAAAAAAGGCAAGCACTTAAAATTATTATTAAAAACTGACCAACCAACTGGCTATAAATACTTATGTAAGTAAGTAAGTTCTTTTATAATTTAATTATTGTAAGTTATAAGTTTTTTTTAAAGTCGACTTAATTAAGTTAGATGTAAGTAAGTAAGTTCTTTTATAATTTAATTATTGTAAGTTATAAGTTTTTTTTAAAAGTCGACTTAATTAAGTTAGATGTAAGTCACTAAGTCAAAAAAAAAGGTTGAAGGTAAGTAATAGTGGTGATGATTATAGTTCATTTATCTTAATGGCTCTGTGTCTGGTGGAACAATCTGAAGTTCTTCTTTTACAAAGTTTCTTTGTGGTGTTCTACGATCGCTTCTCGGTCTTAAATAATATACGGGCGGATCAGTAGATAATGCTCTGTCAACTTCATAAACGCTTAATGACCAAATTGGGTCTGTAGCTCGTCTTCTTGTGTCATTAGCAACTTCTCCAGGCTGATAAAGGTATCTAACAGTTTTGTTCATCAAAGTTAGATCCGGCTGACCAGGCTTTGAAACGGTAACAACAATCTGTTTCTTTTTAATAGCCTCAACTGGTTTTAATCCTGTAACTCTGGTTGGTTCTGAATTCATTTCCCTTAAAACTCGAGGCAGCCTAACAACCCATTCTGTATTAGTGGTTTCAGTAAACAACTCCTTTGAATACTGATAAGTGAATAATCTTTCTGCCAGTTGCCGATTAAAGTTTTCTACAATACCCTGTGATCTGTGCAATCCAACAACTCCTCTTCTAACAGTTACATTATGTTTTAACAAAAGCTGGTTAACAGCTCCTTTGAATTCAGACCCTTCATCGCATTGAATAAGTCTAGGGAACCTTAGAGGCCCTCTTGAATAAATCGCATTTAAGGCTTGAGCGACCTCAGCTGAATTTTTAGTCCTAAGAGCATGCGCGTCTTTAAACCTGGTAGCTATATCAATAACAGTAAGGGCATACCTGTATTTCTTTCTATATATTTTGTCATGGGGAAGATATAACAAATCTATTTGGTGTGTGTCATTTGGTCTGGAGTTTTCAAATTTTGGTCTTATTATTTTCTTCGGGGGTGGAAGATAGATTTGCCATACAGCTTGCTTCGATAACCATTGTTTAACTACGTTTGCTGACAAGCCAGTCTTTTCTACTAGTTTATTAACTGCCGTCATCCCTTTCCAATATCCGGATTGAGAATAATATAATCTAGACAAACGCGAAGTCATATTTTATTTAGATTTATATTTTTGTTTAACGAGGTAATAAACTACTGTTATTCCAAACACAATTAAAATTAATTCTCCGGTCTCTGACATTGTAGGTGCAATGTTAGGTGTGTAGTAATCGGATAACACTGGTTGCTTTAATGAAGGTAGTGTCGTGCCAGTTAATAAATAATATTGGTGCAAAGCTTCATCAACGTCTTCGAATGTTTTATCAGCATGACCTTCTTCTTTCAATCTTGTATTAACAAAATCAAGCTGCATTAGTCTGTTTTTCTCGTATTCGGCCTGATCTTGTTGTAATTTTTCCATTGCTAAGTTATGCCGTTTTGATTCTTCTTTACTGTCCAGTTTTGAAAACAAATAATTTGATCCTGAAAAGGCTAAGGCATTTACAGCAGCAGAACCAAGCACCATTGCAGCACCAGCCATTTTTTAATTTAGTTTTTTATTTTATTTGTATTTAAAATGAATTGTGATGACTTGTTAATGCAAGAAGCTATTAATGTTACAGTTACAGGTGTTGACAATGAGAAAAGAGACAGGCTGGTTGCATTAGTAGCTTCCGGAAAGTCAAAGTATTATCTCGGTGTTGACTTAACTACTGAACAAGTACAAAGACTGAGGCCAGAAGAGATCATTATATTACATAATAAATATGATAAAGTTCTCGGCGCTTTAATGGTTAAAAGTTTAGGGCGTTCGATTGTGAAGTTATATACCAAAGCTGTGTCGACCTTTGTTACTTTAGATTGTGAGAATGATTTATTTGATGATTTGATTAAAGATCCAGTTATTGTTAATGGGATTAGTGAGGCATCAAGAAATTTGTATTATAAGTTTGGAAGCTTGTTGACCCCATTTTCAGCCGGGCTAATTACTTTTCAACACATAAATTTCTCTGCTATTAAAAATGGACTCTTCCAATCCAGAGATGGAGAAGGAGACGGAGGTGAAGAATTCAGAGAATCAACAGAACCCAGTGACAGTCACTAAACAAAAGAGCCCAGGAAGAATTGCAGCTGGAAAGAAGTTAGCAGAATTTAACAAGTTACATAGATGGAACAGACAAACAAAAGCAAACATATTAGGAAAAAAGGAATCACCAAAAGAAGAAACAATAATGCAACAAACATTAACAACAAATAAAGAAGAACCAATACAACCAATACAACCAGTACAATCTTCAAATAACATATATTATTTATGTATAGCCGGTGTAGTGGGTGCAAGTGGGTACATAATATATAAATACCGCCAAGGAAAAAATAAACAGAAACCCCCAAAACCACTTGTAGAAAAAGAAATTGAATTATCTCCATCATTGAAGCCATCATTAGATGTGTTTTCAATGCAGTAATAATTTATTATTATTTTTTTTATTATATATAAAAAATGAGTGTACCATATGAACAAACAATTGTTAATCTTGGATACCATAGTGTTGTCTTAGTGGGCTTAAATACAGCTTATGCTATGATTGCAAAATCTCTTTTAAAAATGAAACCTATTGAATTAGGAAAAATGGATCTTTCAGATGCTGGTAAACTGGTTGGTATCTTTTCATTATCGTTATTTACTCGGGACTATCTTGTTAAACAAAAGATCATTCCAGCAGATATTAATGTGTAATGTTATACAACCATAATGTAGAAGGGTTGTAATTTTTTTTTGTTTTAACCAAAGACGCAAGATATACGAATATGTATTATATTTAGCAAATGCCGGATTCCCAGAGTGCTTTGGCACGCCTTTTAAAAGCTCATAAAACAGCCATAAATTGCAGTAAAAGGCCTCCTTTAGTAACTCTATGAGCTTTGGCGTTCAGAGCCCATTATTGCTATCTCTTTTTAAATCTCATAAAAATAAAATTCCATGCAAATTTTTGTTTTAAACACAACACACACGCGCACTCACATACACAGTTACTATATTAAAAAGCCTATGTCAATATATGGGATCAATAAAGACCGTTTTAGGTTAATAGCCTAAGACACTTGAAAGGGTTCTCATCCCTCCCATAAACACTGAGTGGTTTCAAGTTTATACCCAAACGCTCCTCTAAAGGCGTACCCCTTTTCATTAGAACGACAGGCCAACTTATACACCAATAATTCATTGTTTCCGGATATTGCGAGTGCATTAATATTGAAACCGCAACAGCGAAAAAATCCGATAATCCAGCCCACCTCCCCCTTCGCGCGTCACAAACGGGAATTCATTGAAAGTCCATCTTGTCTTGATCCATTGCCTTTGTAATTATAGCTGTTAGAGCTTGCTAAATACCCGAACGTGTGATGGAAAAAATTCCACACAAAGAGGCAGTACGCATTCGCCCCATGTTGTACTCCACCCCTAACTTCACGGACACATCTTTTTGCTGTTTTGACATCGCTATATGGCGTTACACTACAGGCGCTCATATTCGCCCGTTCGGGTCTCGCTAAATCACCTGTCATAATTGGAAGCTTCGTAAGGTCCCCCTTCTCATGAGCAATCTTGCCACTGTAGATTGTTTCTAACTATAAAGGGAAAAGTGAAAGCCCAGTTGAAAACCTGTCTTTTTTTGTAGGCAAGACAGATTCACTGCGGCAACAGTTATCGTTGGAGTGCCGGGGTTTCAGTATAAATAGTATCCCCACTTTTATGGAAATTTAGTGCTTTAAATTCCCACTGTCGCTGTCTTCCTCATTTACTCTTTATTCCTGCTCTGTCCTATCACTTGTATACTATCTTCTTCTTCGCTAGATCAATGACCTATTTTTTCTTGAAAACTTTCCTGGACAAGACTTTGTTTGTGTTTGAGTCTGTTGGATCAGCTTGAGTGTTGGACGCTTTCTGCCTGGTCACTAGGGCTTTCTATGAGTATTATTTAGCACTAATAGGCATTTTATATGTATGTGTTTTGTTGATGATTTATAATGATGTTTGTATTCTATTTTGTTTTTGTAACCGGGGGTTCGAGTAGTTGGGGTAAAGCCTCAGGTCATGCGTGGAGGTCTTTATTGTAAGTGACTGGGTGGGGGGCATTCAATTTTTTCCCACTAGGTTGTTTTCGGCAGATCTTTTATGCGGATCGGGGGTTGTCCGGCGTCTGATTTGGCTCGAGAGTCCGCTGGACCTAAAGCAACAATCAATCAATCAATCAAATGGAATTCGTGGAATTCGTGGACCGTTTTGTCGAGATTCTCACATCCCACAACTAGCAAACTAACCTTCTTTTTTTTTTTTTTTTTATTGGCTTTTTGTAAAAGGTTTAGCAAACTATGTTTGGGATTCAAGATTCACAATGATATTTATTGCCATCTGAATGATATAACAAGGAATGCATTGGTCAACGCTAGCACACACAAAAACACATATAAAAACTTATGAAGCATAGTGAAAAATGTGCAAAGCCTGACAATAATCACAATATAAAAATGAAGATAAAAGTCATTAAAACAGATGAACTGCTACAAAATTGGCAATATATTTGCTACGTCAAACACACACAAGCTCGCACGCACATTTGCTGAAACATCCATTCGACTCAGTGTTACTTTCTATACAGTTAACACGTGAGCAGTAGGCCTACTTGTACAAACGTTGCTCTACGACAAACTTATTTGGCTCTCACAATAAGCATGGGTCCGCATTAGTACTATGTTTTATGGTCAGGGTGTTGTAGTTTATAATAATTGCTTCAGTCATGAAGTCCTTCTTAGACTACTATAAAGTTTGTCTGTATATTGGACGTTATCTAGGCCAGGTGCTCCGCTAACAGCCTTGCTGTGTGTCAAAAGCAGATGAAATCGTTATGCCACATTTACTTTACCAATGTTTAACCCTTTTGAGATAAATAAATAAACAAAATGTACAAACTGCAATAGCCTCATTCCGCACGTTCCATTCAAATTGAGGTTTGCATGTTGATTTCAGACCAAAAAAATTACGGAAATCATTGTTAATTGCGTAAAATACTTTGTTTCCTACCTAAACACACAACTTCGAGATGCAGAATAGGACATATAACTGCCCACTACAATGATGGATCACTTTTTATATAGCTGTGACACCATAAAAAAAAAAAACAAAGAAAAAATAGCCATTTATTTTCACTAATATATTTGAATTGTATTTTTTCCTTTATATCAATATTTTTTTTTAAAATTGGTGTTTATGAATAATTGTTTTATACATTATTTATAATATTGAATTATTATTGTCTATTATTATTATTATTACAATCATTTTATTATTTTAATCAGGTCATCTGTTTATGTTCTGCAATACGTTTAATTTTGTGAGTATGACATTTTAGTTTTATTATTTTGGGAAATCCAATTGTAACAAAAAGAAACGCTTTTAATTAATGCATTTGCATGTCCTCTGAGTGTGGATGTTCAACAGTTATTGTGTCAAATATGTGCGACACTGTATCAGAAGTTATTGCTCATAGGCTGTCACAGATTCAACCGACACTGTGATAAAACATTACTCCTATGCTCAAGCTGTGAATCTCGCCTCAGGTTACAAATCAATGTATATGTCAGCATTACATGGCTCAGACAAACAAACAGTTTATCAAAGATTGTATACTAGGGTTTTCTTACCCTGAAGCCCATACACGGGGCTATAGTAAAATAATAGAACCAGAGAACAACTGTTTAGCGATTCTCATTACGATAACTTTATATGTACCTAAATTTGGGATATTTTCCCCCCATGATGCCTTTATCATACTTGATACCTTATACCCACATAATATCTCCATAACCCTTGATACCTTTCGTATGTAACCTACGCTGTACCCTCCTTGATATTTCCCCGTTGATGTTTTCGCAGGTATGGGATGAAAGGAATCGCAAGGATACGATGTTAACGTCCTTTGCATGAGCGTTAAGGCGATCACCACGTCGGCCATTGACAACAATGACCATCATCATAGACCATCACCATACCCCCTTATATATACCCGTATTGTTATGACAATGTTTAAATCTACCGTAGCCCCCTTTTACCTACACGTACATCCGATCCTTGATAATAATAATAATAATAATAAAAAATAATAATAATGTAATAATAATAATAACTTAATAATTAATAATAGTGATAATACATAGAAATTATAAAAATTGAACATCATGGTTTTAAAATGAAATATTTGTAAGTAGTATAATTATAATAATAATAATAAATTATTATTAGGTATAAATAATCTACATAAATATAATATACAATACTTAATAATAATAAATAATAATAATTTTAATAATATAATAATAATGTCAATCACAGATCCTTGGTAATACATATAAAATACTAATAATCATAATAATAATAATAATTAATATAATAAAATAATTTAATGAATATTCTAGAAATCATTACACACTTTTTTAAAAGAAAATTGATTCGATATAATATTATATAATAATTAATAGTAATAATAATAAATATAATAATAATAATAATAATAATAATAATAATAATAATTAATAATAATAATGTAAAAAGCCTAAATTAAAATGAAAAATATCCATTATTGTAGTGGGATAACATTAAAAAAAAAAATATGGCCCCGCGTCGGGCGAACTTGTGTCGTATACGGTAGGCGAATGTATTTACCAACTGAGCTATCAATGTTCGTACAGAAACGTCACTTTTTTGGTCTATATCGGAAAACATGCTGAAACCTCAATTGATTTTTAATGGAAGCGCGCGGAATGAGGCTATTGCAGTTTGTGGACATTGTTTATTTATTTATCTCAGAAACGGTTAAACATTCGGTAATAGGAAATGTCTATAACGATTCATGCTTTTGAGCACACAGCAGCTGATTCCTGGGCCAGCATGGCAGATAAGCGTCCATACCGGAAAAACTTTATAGTAGTGGCGAAGAGGACTTCCGTAAGCAATTATATTTATAGATACATTCCTGACCATGGCCTCAACAAGTACATGCGGACGCCATGCTTATTGTGAGCTCATAAATTTGTCGTTAGAGCACGTTTCGTACAAGTAGGCCTACTCGCTGCGATAGGCGTGTTAATGTTAAGTAACACGAGGTCGAATGGATGTTTCAGCAATGTGCGTGCGTGGTGTGTGTGTGTTTTGACTAGCAATATATTTGCCAATTTTGTACAGTTCATCTGTTTTATGACTTTATCTTCTATTTTTTATATTGTGATTATTGTCAGCTTGTTCACATTTTCACTATGCTTTATATGTTTTTTATATGTGCTTTTTGTGTGGTGCTGCAGCGTTGACCAAATGCATTCCTTGTGTATCATTCACTTGGCAATAAATTATCTTGAATCTTGAATCCCAAAACATAGTTTGCTAAACCTTTTGGACAAAAGCCAAAAAAAAAAAAAAAAAAAAGAAGGTTTAGTTTGCTAGTTGTGGGATGTGAGAATTCGACAAAACGTTTTTGAAATTCACGAACCTTCCACGAAGCTTCCAATTGATTGATATGATTGATTGTTGCTTATAGGTCCACGGACTCTTCCGAGCAAATCAGGACCGGACAAGATCCGCATAAAAGATCTGGAAACAACCCTAGTGGGAAAATTGAATGCCCCCCACCGGCCAGTCACTTTACAATAAAGACCTCCCACGCAGGGGACGGCTGAGGCTTTCAACTATCGAACCCCCGGTTACAAAAACAAAATAGAATACAAACATCATTAATCATCAACAAAAACACATACATATAAAATGCCTATAGTGCTAAATAATACAATCATAGGAAGCCCTAGTGACCACCCGGCAGAAAGCGTCCAACACTCCCAAGCTGATCCAACAGACCTCATACACAAACAAGGAGTCTTGTCCAGGAAGAGTTTTCAAGAAAAAAGGTAGGTCATTGATCTAGCGAAGAAGAAGATAGTATAGCAGAGTGATAGGACAGAGAGGAATGGGAAAGAGTAAATGAGGAAGACAGCGACAGTGGGAATTTAAAGCACTAAATTTCATAAAGTGGGGATACTATTTATACTGAAACCCCCGGCACTCCAACGGGGGTACTGTTGCCGCAGTGAATCTGTCTTGCCTACAAAGAAAAGACAGGTTTTCAACTGGGGCTTTCACTTTTCCCTTTATAGTTAGAACAATCTACAGTGGCAAGATTGCTCATGACCCCAAGGGGAATTCCACGAAGCTTCCAATTATGACAGGTGATTTAGCGAGACCCGAACGGCGAATATGAGCGCCTGTAGTGTAACGCCATATAGCGATGTAAACAGCAAAAGGCGTGTCCGTGAAGTTAGGGGTGGAGTACAACATGGGGCGAATGCGTACTGATTTGTGTGGAATTTTTTTCCAATCACACGTTCGGGTATTTAGCTATGCTCTAACAGCTATAATTACAAAGGCAATGGATCAAGACAAGATGGACTTTCAATGGGAAATTCGTTTGTGACGCGCGGGAGGGGGAGGGTGGGCTGGATTATCGGATTTTTCCGTTGTGCGGTTTCAATATTAATGCACTCGCTATGTCCAAAACAATGAATTATTGGTGGTGGGGGTATAAGTTGGCCTGTCGTTCTAATGAAAAGGGGTACGCCTTTAGAGGAGCGTTGGGTATAAACTTGAAACCACTCCAGTGTATGAGGGATGAGAACCCTTTCAAAGTGTCTTAGGCTATAACCTAAACGGTCTTTGATTGATCCCATATATTGACATAGGCTTTTTAATATAGTAACTGTGTATGGTGTGATGCGCGTGTGTGTGTGTGTGTAAACAAAAAAATTGCATGGAATTTTTATTTTATGAGATTTAAAAGAGAGATAGCAATAATGGGCTCTGAACGCCAAAGCTCATAGAGTTACTAAAGGAGGCCTTTTATGCAATTTATGGCTGTTTTATGAGCTTTTAAAAGGCGTGCCAAAGCACTCTGGGAATCCGGCAATTTGCTAAATATAATACATATTCGTATATCTTGCGTCTTTGGTTAAAACAAAAAAAATTACAACCCTTCTACATTATGGTTGTATAACATTACACATTAATATCTGCTGGAATGATCTTTTGTTTAACAAGATAGTCCCGAGTAAATAACGATAATGAAAAGATACCAACCAGTTTACCAGCATCTGAAAGATCCATTTTCCCCAATTCAATAGGTTTCATTTTTAAAAGAGATTTTGCAATCATAGCATAAGCTGTATTTAAGCCCACTAAGACAACACTATGGTATCCAAGATTACAATTGTTTGTTCATATGGTACACTCATTTTTTATATATAATAAAAAAAATAATAATAAATTATTACTGCATTGAAAACACATCTAATGATGGCTTCAATGATGGAGATAATTCAATTTCTTTTTCTACAAGTGGTTTTGGGGGTTTCTGTTTCTTTTTTCCTTGGCGGTATTTATATATTATGTACCCACTTGCACCCACTACACCGGCTATACATAAATAATATATGTTATTTGAAGATTGTACTGGTTGTATTGGTTGTATTGGTTCTTCTTTATTTGTTGTTAATGTTTGTTGCATTATTGTTTCTTCTTTTGGTGATTCCTTTTTGTTAATATGTTTGCTTTTGTTTGTCTGTTCCATCTATGTAACTTGTTAAATTCTGCTAACTTCTTTCCAGCTGCAATTCTTCCTGGCTCTTTTGTTTAGTGACTGTCACTGGGTTCTGTTGATTCTCTGAATTCTTCACCTCCGTCTCCTTCTCCATCTCTGGATTGGAAGAGTCCATTTTTAATAGCAGAGAAATTTATGTGTTGAAAAGTAATTAGCCCGGCTGAAAATGGGGTCAACAAGCTTCCAAACTTATAATACAAATTTCTTGATGCCTCACTAATCCCATTAACAATAACTGGATCTTTAATCAAATCATCAAATAAATCATTCTCACAATCTAAAGTAACAAAGGTCGACACAGCTTTGGTATATAACTTCACAATCGAACGCCCTAAACTTTTAACCATTAAAGCGCCGAGAACTTTATCATATTTATTATGTAATATAATGATCTCTTCAGGCCTCAGTCTTTGTACTTGTTCAGGTGTTAAGTCAACACCGAGATAATACTTTGACTTTCCGGAAGCTACTAATGCAACCAGCCTGTCTCTTTTCTCATTGTCAACACCTGTAACTGTAACATTAATAGCTTCTTGCATTAACAAGTCATCACAATTCATTTTAAATACAAATAAAATAAAAAACTAAATTAAAAAATGGCTGGTGCTGCAATGGTGCTTGGTTCTGCTGCTGTAAATGCCTTAGCCTTTTCAGGATCAAATTATTTGTTTTCAAAACTGGACAGTAAAGAAGAATCAAAACGGCATAACTTAGCAATGGAAAAATTACAACAAGATCAGGCCGAATACGAGAAAAACAGACTAATGCAGCTTGATTTTGTTAATAAAAGATTGAAAGAAGAAGGCATGCTGATAAAACATTCGAAGACGTTGATGAAGCTTTGCACCAATATTATTTATTCACTGGCACGACACTACCTTCATTAAAGCAACCAGTGTTATCCGATTACTACACACCTAACATTGCACCTACAATGTCAGAGACCGGAGAATTAATTTTAATTGTGTTTGGAATAACAGTAGTTTATTACCTCGTTAAACAAAAATATAAATCTAAATAAAATATGACTTCGCGTTTGTCTAGATTATATTATTCTCAATCCGGATATTGGAAAGGGATGACGGCAGTTAATAAACTAGTAGAAAAGACTGGCTTGTCAGCAAACACAGTTAAACAATGGTTATCGAAGCAAGCTGTATGGCAAATCTATCTTCCACCCCCGAAGAAAATAATAAGACCAAAATTTGAAAACTCCAGACCAAATGACACGCATCAATAGATTTGTTATATCTTCCCCATGACAAAATATATAGAAAGAAATACAGGTATGCCCTTACTGTTATTGATATAGCTACCAGGTTTAAAGACGCGCATGCTCTTAGGACTAAAAATTCAGCTGAGGTCGCTCAAGCCTTAAATGCGATTTATTCAAGAGGGCCTCTAAGGTTCCCTAGACTTATTCAATGCGATGAAGGGTCTGAATTCAAAGGAGCTGTTAACCAGCTTTTGTTAAAACATAATGTAACTGTTAGAAGAGGAGTTGTTGGATTGCACAGATCACAGGGTATTGTAGAAAACTTTAATCGGCAACTGGCAGAAAGATTATTCACTTATCAGTATTCAAAGGAGTTGTTTACTGAAACCACTAATACAGAATGGGTTGTTAGGCTGCCTCGAGTTTTAAGGGAAATGAATTCAGAACCAACCAGAGTTACAGGATTAAAACCAGTTGAGGCTATTAAAAAGAAACAGATTGTTGTTACCGTTTCAAAGCCTGGTCAGCCGGATCTAACTTTGATGAACAAAACTGTTAGATACCTTTATCAGCCTGGAGAAGTTGCTAATGACACTAGAAGACGAGCTACAGACCCAATTTGGTCATTAAGCGTTTATGAAGTTGACAGAGCATTATCTACTGATCCGCCTGTATATTATTTAAGACCGAGAAGCGATCGTAGAACACCACAAAGAAACTTTGTAAAAGAAGAACTTCAGATTGTTCCACCAGACACAGAGCCATTAAGATAAATGAACTATAATCATCACCACTATTACTTACCTTCAACCTTTTTTTTTGACTTAGTGACTTACATCTAACTTAATTAAGTCGACTTTTAAAAAAACTTATAACTTACAATAATTAAATTATAAAAGAACTTACTTACTTACATCTAACTTAATTAAGTCGACTTTTAAAAAAAAACTTATAACTTACAATAATTAAATTATAAAAGAACTTACTTACTTACATAAGTATTGTATAGCCAGTTGGTTGGTCAGTTTTTAATAATAATTTTAAGTGCTTGCCTTTTTTTAGCTGTTCTTTTAATTTAGTTCTTTCCTCTTTTGATTCAATTACGTCATTTTCTTTTAAACAGTTATCAAAGCTGTCTCGATCTTTGCAATAAAACAGGCAAACACGAATTTAACTTGTTCTCTAAAATCCTTTAATATGGAATTAAATTTCTGCGTGATTAACCAGACACTAATTTTCACATGGCGTCCACTGAAAGCCAGCTTGCTCAATATGTTCCGTTTTAATACAATATCTTTTTCTGCACTGCAATCATCGATTAAGAATAACGTATTACCCTCATTCTCAAACAGGTTATAAAAATACGTTAAATACTCATTGAGCTTGCCATTGGTATTTACAACAAAGATATTTTCATCTGTCCAGACATACTTACGATCTAAGTAGGTTTTATTATATTGAATAGTTGGGCAAAAAATTACTATATAATCAAAGTGTCCTGCGTAATATTTTTCTAACAAATCCAGAACAAAGACGGTCTTTCCGCATGACGTCATGCCAACGATCATTCCACAATGAGGATCACGAGGTAACAAAGAGGTCATTTTTTAATATACTAAATCTTTTAATCTTCCATTTTCAATGTTTAGCTGAGCATCCATAATTATATACATGTATACTGTAACTGATTCTGACCTAGCACTTGCTTCCCTATGCAATTCAATTGTTATACCATCTGTTCCGTTTTCAATTCTTCTTCCAGATCCATGAAGTTCATTGGTGGGTATGGTTCGAAAGTCTAACCACAACGCAAATTATTCACCAGATAATCTTGCAGTCGTGTGTCATGCAAATGAAGATCCTTAGAAATCAAATCCACAGTGTCAGTCCGTAATCTACCTCCACCCAAGATTTTCCTAATCTCATCAAACTGTTGAAACCCCATCATTCCATTAGCGAATAATTGATTAGGCTTACCTTCAATCACAACAGACGCTTTTGAAATATTAGGATTGATAAAATTTTCGCTGTCACGATTGTAATTAGATTCTTTCACAAACAACAACAGTACACCTTTAAAACTTCGAGCAGGTGAATTTATGTTGATGGTCCAGAGTGCATCTAATAAATCTTTATTAAATTGTCTGTAGCGAACGATCCTATCATAATAAATTGCTAGTTTGTCATATTGGCCCCTGATCATCCTACTGAGTTCAGCGTGAGTGACCACTTCGTATTCAAGCGTGATGTCTGTAATTGTATACCTAGCATCATTGTCAGAGCTAATTACTACTTGAGAATAATCATTGAAAATAATTTCGTAAGACAGCCTGTCGTTAAATGAACCTTGATGAAATGGCAGATGACTGTGTAGCAGTTCAAAATCGAGTGGAAAATAAAACCTGTTTTTGTATACAGCAGCTAATGCATTTTCACCTTTGTTAGAAACGACAGCATCGCCAGCTTTGATTCGAAGTTTTGCCACATTGGCGGCTTGAATCCCCTGACCAACTAAATCTTCCCTTTCATATTTACTCAGCCACAGATCTGTGTAACAAAACAAAACACCGGCGTCATCGATACTTTGGATTTCTCGCCCATCAAGTTTAATAACCATTCTTTTAATTATAGCTCTACCTAGATTGTTGACTACGGTTCTGTTAGGATCATCGTCAGAATTCAGACTAATTTTAAATCCCAATTTAGGACTGCCCGGAACTATTACATCATCAGGACCTAAATTTGGAAATCTTATGGTTAGTAGCTGATTAGGCTCTATGCTGCTTGGATTGTTTGTAATAATTATTGTGCTTTTCTCACCTTTGATGCCTAAAGGCGTCCTCAATCGACGTGTAGGGTCTAACAAGTTTCCGTAGCTTTGCATTTTTAATGCGAAAAAAAAAAATTATATTTAAAAATGGCAACAGGTGGTGAAGCTCTTGATGAAGTGTTTAAACCAAATGAACCTAATGAAGACCTCAACGTTGACACAACCAGCAGACTTCTTTCAATGGTAGGAGATGACATGAGCCAAACAAGGCTAAGTATAGGAGAAGAATTACGTCAAGTAACTGAAACCCAAAAAGCCAGAAAAATCAATAAATTTTACAATTACATCGGGCGCGAGTTACCTGATTATGTTAGTCCCAGCGACTTCGAACTAGACAAAAATAATCACTTGTTTATAAACACTAGTGTATCCGGTAAAAAAGTGAGAGTACAGTTAACTATGTTAAAGAATCCTGATAAATTTTATGCGTGGTCTACTTTGAAAACTAAACTCCCAGTGACTGTAATACGATCATTGGGGCTTTCCGATAATAGAGTGCCAGCGTTGCATCGCCAAGCAGTAGCTTCACTTCAACGAATAGATGCATCGTTAAGTTCAGAAATAGAACTACAAGACTTAACTAACTTAACTAGTTCTGCATTAGAAGTAAATAAAGAGTTAAAAACCTTACAAACAAATGAGGACACCAATATTGATCAGGTTATGGAAACTATCAATGACACGCCATTATTGCCACTGCGTGAACTTCAGGGCTTAGATAAAGCTTTACAATCTGTGAGAGGGGAGACAATGATGAATTTGGCCAAGCTCGGTGAGCTCGACAAACATATAGAAAAACAAAAAAATAAACTAGCAGAAGCTGATGACGCGAACTTAAGCATTGAGGTAAAACAGTTGATTCAAAAAAGGCTCGCAGACCTTTACACAGAACGCGCGGCAAGGCTAGAAGCCTTATCCATAAACAGAGAAAAATTAATAACTAATTTCGCCAGAATAAAAGAAACGGTGCATAAAATTTTACACGAAGACACTACACTTGCAGAAAGAATTCAAACACTGTTCAGAGAGCAAGGTGTTACAATATTTAGCATTCTTACAGCTGTTGGGATGACAATAAGCACACTAGTCTTAGCACTGACTAGAACCGTAGGCATCAGTGCCGGTGGACCTGGCGTACCTAATGGACCTGGCGGCAGTCCGGTTAAAGACTGGATTAAAAAGACGTTACAAAGCATAGCTAACTTATTGAAACGCTTAGGTGACAAACTTGTAGACGCACTTCCAGGAATATTAGGTTCTGTATTTTCATGGATATTTAATACTGCTTCTAAAGTTGTGGTTTGGGCGTCTGAGCATCTGTGGTCTTTGTTTATAATAATATTACTCTGGTTACTTAAAATAGTAAATCCCAATTAACCCAGCAAACAATAAACCCCCTGTAAGCGCTAGACGCGAAACCCCATGATCAATTACCGGCAGGCCTTGCAGTTCCGGCAAGCTTGGTAGGCTTGGAAGTGGTGGCGAACTTAAAGGTTCATTATTAGGCCTAGCAGTAAATACCGTATTTGCTGTATTCACTGTATTCAATGTATTTATTGTAGGATTGTAGCCTATATGAAACTGAGGGTCAGCAATCACTATATTGTTATTGTAGTTTGATATAGTTCCTATCCTAAGCTGAAGGTCTGAAGGCAACATATACAGTCCTAAACCTATTACGTAATCTACTTTCGATCTAGCATACTTTAAAGTGTCCTGATATCTTTTAATACTCGCGGGCAAATCTACTGCCGAATTAATAGAATCTTCAATGTTGGCTAGAAACTGCTTTTGTGCATCGAAGCTAGTTCCTTCCCCAATGATATTACTTCGTGTTTGTGCTTGAGACCCTAGAATGCACCACGCATACGTACGAATAGATTCATTCAGCCTTTCCACCCCACTTTGGGTAAATCCGTTTGATGTGTCCAATATAAAAGTGCTGTATGCTGCACTTTGTTTTTGTCTGATATACAGTAAAGGAACCTGGCTGTTGTGGTTAAATGATGTAAATCCAGGTACGTAAGGCTCCGTGTATAAATTACCTACAGCGTATCTAAATAAAGTTCCCATCCCGTGATTGAGGTCTAGTTTTTGTCTGAAGTCTGTTTTAGTATCAATTCCGAATTCATTGCACAACCTTTGATACGCTTTCTTGTCAAAGCCATTGTTAAAGGGATTAAAGTTTTTGTCAGTAGGTAACGGAGCCTGAAGTTCAGACAACACCCGCCTCACTTGATAATACAAATGGAACAGATAAATAGACTTCAACATGGGATCTGGGTGATTAAGGTGATGAACGTAAGAAACTCCGCAACCAGTTGTAGCGCATGACACGGCAAAATTAATTTGATTCTGAAAGAACTGCATACCCCCGTTGTTTAGCCATTGGTTAGCTAAAAAGTCGCTCGTAATGTCTGGGTTGAGGTAATGATCAAAAATATTATGGGGGATAGTATCAAAATGGACGTTGGCTGCCACAGCTATTGTCAGCTTGGTTAGGTCGACTGCTTTTTCGTAATAATAAGGCCCTGTAGTATACTTTGCAGCTTTGTTATATTTATAAGGCGCGTACATTTTTATTATTTAAAAAAAATATGTTTGTAACTTTCGAATCTGTAAAATCAGGTGTGCCCATTGAACTTCAGCATCCTATTGACAACAAAAACAGCGACCTTAACGTAATCCTACACGAAATATTCTTCACGGTTAAATGGTTAAATATTAGTCATGATCTAAACAACAACTGGATAATGATTAATAAAAAAAGGCACTTTATTCATGGCGGCTATTATGACTTCTGCAGACTTACTGAAGAATTGTTTAAACCTCATTCGATTGAAGCAAAAATGAACCCTGCAAACTTGATAGTAACTTTAACTTTCCATAAAACCCTGCATAAAGACATTACCAGCGTTACACTTGCGCCAAAGCTGGCAGAAATATTAGGTTTCCGTGGCAATGAATTATCTTTATCTGACAGCTCCAGCACTGTCGGCAGTTCTATAAGATTTATTGGATCAAACCCTATGAATTTGTTAATTAATAATAGATTGTTTGTGTACCTTCATCAACTGAAGACATTGGAAAACTTAGTAAACGGAACTCCTAGTACATTGCTAAGGATAATCTCAACTCAGAGAGAATCTTACTGCGATCCAGTTTCATTAAAATTTCTGCCTCAAAAACGCCACTTAAGTCAGGACTATCATACTAGTTTATGCTTCAAAATAACTAACCAAAACAACGAAATTGTAGACTTTGAAGATCTTACAATTATTCTTGAGATAAAATAAAGTTTAATTTTAAAATACAATGTCAATCGGCCCACAAATTCCAGTAACCTGTCCTACCATTGAACTGAAAGACTTAGCAGACACAATTGACTTTGATGCGAATGCTATTGTTGGGTCTATTTACGGTTTCGAATTTACGCAAAATGGATATTATAAACGAGCGCTAGTGCCGGCAGTGCCTGAAGTGCCGTCAGTGCCGCCGTCAGTATTGCCAGAAAAACCATCTATTGATCAGCTAAAGGATTTTAATGCCGGTAAAGTAGATCCCGATTTTAAGTATGCTATTACTAAACGAGAAAATATCTGGTCTTTAACACCTGTAGACACAGAATTAGATTGGCTTATTAAATTCAAGTGCGAAAGCCCTTACACTTTTATGGGACCAGACAATAAATTTAAGAAAATTATTAACGCCGGGCCTATGTTAGTTAGTCTAGTGCCGGATGAAAACAATCGGGAAACCATAGAAGTCAAAGCCTACAAAAAAAGCAACTATGTTTTACATAAGCGTGAAACCGCAGGGAAAAATGTTAGAGTTATTCTGCAGCCTCCTTTACAGCTAGGTAGCACAGCTATGATAGTACTGGACATAATTGCTCACAGGCCTACGCAGAGAAATTTTAATGTAATTCCGCAAGTGTCTCTAAGTTGGGTTGATTTAGATGAGGATCCCAGACGAGTTACAGTATTTATGAAGAAAAGAGAAAATGAAAATCAGTTTTCCGTATTTACTTCATCACCCAAGATAACTTTTGTCCCTGTTCCAAATCCTATTGACAGAATAGCGCAAATTAGCCTAGACAACGTAGATCTGTTAGCATTTTATTTCAGCGATCAGATATTTTCTGATAGTCAAATAGAATATTTTGCTAATAAACTAAAATCAAGTTAATTATTGTTAACCCTTTTTTTTCACACTAAAAATATGACGACAAAATTGTATCCTGCTATAGTAGAAGCAGTAGTGGATGAACAACCAATGCAACCCAGTGCTCCAACGTTAGACTTAAATAATGTTCAAACGTTCAGGCTGGAAGAAATAAGAAAAGTTAGGACTCAAATTGAATCAGATATCCAAAAGTACTCTAGATGCAGACGACGGTATTCCGGCGCTTATAGCGGAATAAATTACGTGTCTACTGGTCTAAATGTTATTAATGCAGCGGAAGCTGCTATCAGCGTGGGATTATTGGTGACTGGAATTGGTATACCAATTAGTATTGGATTAGGAGTGGCTGCCGGATTATCTTCAGTGATGTCAGTTTTACTTGGTGTAATTAATACTAAAGTATCTAAGAAATTAGAAAAACACGACCTCATTTCTAGCCTTGCGATAGCTAAACTTACTAGCATGAACTTAATAATTTCAAAAGCTCTAGAAGACACTCAGATTACAGACCAAGAGTTTGTAATTATCCAGCGAGATTTTGAAGAATATAAAAAGTTGAAGCACGACATACAATCTAAATCTAGGTCTGCACCTGTTAATGTTGAAGAAATTAAAAAAAAATTAATAGAGGAAGGGAGACTACTGGGACGGAAAGAGCAGCTAGATGCTTTGAAGAAAAAGCTTGGCGCTTCAGAATAAATACAGTTAACATTTACTCAAGCCTTCCAGGACTTCCACCTTATTCATAGTCGCAGTCGTAGTCGCAGTCACAGTCGCTGTTTCTACCTGTAATTTATAGTGGCCTAGAGCGTATGCAAACTCCTTAGTTACTCTTATTCTCTTTGTGTCATTAGCGCATAATGTTTTTTTGGTCGTCACAGCAGTGGACACTACATGGTTTTTAGACTTTATAGTTGTGTTAGGGTATGGTTTAACTTCTTTCCCATCTAAGGCTTCCAGGTAGTTTTCGTGTTTGATATCTCTGTTTTTTATTGCAGCTTTTTGGGTGCCTTTCGCTTTTGAAGATTCCCCGATTCGTGTTTAATACTGTACTGCTTAGATCGCAGTCCTGCGTATTCTTCAATAAGTTTCCCGTTCATTTCATCTTTCATCAAACCTATTTTCTTTTGGTTTGCTTTGCTGTACAAAGGGTGAGTTTCAGGGTAGTCACTAGTATCGTAATGTTGTAGTTCCGATTCTAAGTCTTTATAAATGTCTTCAGTAGGGATGTCTAGTATAAGGGAGTCTGTGTCTGTGTATAAAACTCTGGCCTCCGGGTATTTAGGTTTAAAGTAATCGTAGTAAAATTCGAACATTAATAATTTAGAAAGGTCAAGAATAGTCATCCCCATAAACACTGGTTTGTCTAGATTAACTTGCGTGGTTTTCATGGTAACTGCATACAGGGAGTCATGAAACTCTTTGTAACCAAGGTATTGAGGTTTAGATGTTAATTTAATCGCTTGATTGGGTGATGTAATTAGCCTGACGTCTTTTCGCTTGTATGGGTTCTCCATAGTTTTACCAAAACAGCTGTTATTCAGCAGCTTAAAGAAATCTTTTTCAAACGTAGATTGCGCTTGTTTTCTAAGCTCTGTGTTTTTATTGATGTATCCGGCCAAGACATTCGTTTGTTTAAAGAATAAAAGCTTATGAATCGCTGTGCACTTCATGCCGTGTCTGATGTAGAACTGCAGGTTTCTGTAGTGACAGACGTAATTAGATTTATTATAGAGGTTGGGAATAAGTTTAAGTTGCTTGTCTGTACCATGCAATCTTTCTGGTGCTAATGGGTAATCATTATGTAGGTCGTGTAAGGCGTTGGGGTACTCTAGGTCAACTTCGACAATAAACCCTATAGTATGATCTTTAGGGTGATTTAAAATACTGTTTAACCAAGTCAAGTTTGCGGGGTTTGGATTAACAAGTAATTTGAAATCTGAAACCGGTAAAAGCTCACTCATTGCCCAACCATATAAATTGTTGGCGTCAAAGTACATTATATAATTAGATTTCTGCGAGGGGTCATAGTGCTTCAGGTATTTGTTGTTGGCTTTGCAATAATTATGAGCTGCCACGCTTATTCCTCCACGAATGCCCGACTCAATCATTGTCATCATTACCTGGTCAGTTATGAGATCGATTTTAGAACCACTAAGTTTTAAGAAAGCATCCCAACTCATTCCTGGCGAAGAAATATAATGAGAAGGGTCGAGGGAGTAATGATGTAAACTCGTTTCTCTGTATTTTTCAAACACATCAGCCAACAAACAGACGTCGGCTTTTAAATATATGTCGTGGTAGTCACCAAGGTTTTTACATCCGAGTGCATTCCAGACATTGTGAGCATGTTCATAATCGGTATCAGTTATGAAACTTTTATTAAGTGAAGAATAGAAGTTCTCTTTAGGTGGCAATTCTAGTTCTTCAAACACTTCCCAAGAATCCATGTATTCATAAGGATACACACCTTTCCGAATAAGTATAACGTCTGGAAAATATTTGCTAGTGATAGGATAGCTGGGTAAGTTCTTAGCTAGTGTTTCTAAACTGGAAGACAAATGTTGAAAGCTGTCGTAAAACTTTAATTTATTCAGAGTGAAAGTTTTATATTTTTCTTCTGTCTCAGCAATACATGACACTTTGTATGCTTTCGTCACTGCCTGCATGATTAAATGGGAGTCGTAATTTCGAAGATTGTGAATGAAAATAGGGAGAGAGAAATGTTTGATTCCATATTCCAAGTTGCATTTCTGATGAGCTGCACCTCTAAATGCCCCTGTTATGTGACAATGATCTCTCACTCTTTGGGACTTCGTGTCCTTCGGGTCAAACTCTTTATTACAAATGTGGCAATGTGTAGCTGCTTTAAAATTATGGGAGTCAGATTCAGTAAATATCATGGGCGCCGGATTATCTAGCTGCAATAAACACAATTTGTATATTTTGTTCATCTCATCTAAGAACTTTCGAGCTGCGTCAGGCCCTCTGTAAATTACCGGCTCTGTATGTTGTCCGTCGGCTCTAACAACTACATACCCGAAACTGCAGACTTCGTGAAGGTGTGTGAGGAATGAATTAGGCGTACAAAATCCTTGTGGGCCATGGTATTTAAAATCAATGATTCGAAGTCGGCATAAACTATATAAGGCTGCTTGAATTGTTTGTTGATGTTTTTAAAATATACTTGAGAACCTGGCTTTGGTAACACAAGGCGGGTTTGGATGTCTGTCATACTTTTACATACCTTACTGTGCTTGTCAGCCACTTGGAGATTAGAGACTCTAGTTAAACAGCGTCTGCACAAGTATTGTTTGCCATGATGTTTTGAAGTGTGTCCTAATAATCTAGATATGTTTCGTATCAGTGTATAATGTTGCATGCTAGGATCTTGCGGGTCGGTTATTAGTAAAAGATCGACGTGGTGATTGAGGTCTGAAAACGATGGGGCATTAGGAGAGATTCGTGAAGGCATAAGTTTTGATTCAGGGTCCCAAACATATACATTGACTGTTATAGAAGAGTTTTGTGATTCAAATTTGTCAATGGCGTCAAGGCTAACAGGGAAATTAATGTCTTTGAGATTTAAGTTCGTTATTTTATCTTTGTGTAGCGCCACCCTTTCGGGATGTTGTTTCGACTGAATAGGATATAACTTAGCCAAAACACACCACACAAAACATTTGTCGTCAGTGTTCTTAATATTCAATACAGCCTTTTTGTCAAGAATTTCTTTGGGAAGAGGGATATAAGATTTTCCTTTGATTGGATTATACTTTGTAATGTTCAGTTCTAATGATTCTAGAGTTCCTTCTGTCCACCCGGACCCTCTCATAGTTGCGCGCTCAATGCTGTCTTGTAACTGATTGATCAAGATGTTGTTATAAGCATTGTCTAGGTCTGAAGATTTTAACACTTCAATTTGACTTGAAGAAATCCACACAGTCATCGTTTCATCAATACTGCCGGGTTTAATAAAAGTTATCTGCGCGTGGATTCGTATTTTAACTGGAGATTTGAAAGTAAAATTGTTGAGTACAAATTCGTAATTATTATAAACAGATTTAATAACATTTTGACTGTCAAAAATTTGAAGTTGTAAAGTTTGAAAGATGTCTTTAAACAAAGGAGATTGTGAAAGACTTTTTGTGTCCGTCATTTTTATACTGATAACAAAACTTTAAATTAAAAAATAATTATTTTAAAAAATGGATTTTTAGGCTTCAAACCACCAAATACAGTCAAAGGGAAGCAACCGCAACTTTACTTATGAATGCGTAGTAATGTTTATATTACTTCCCTTAACTGAATGGGACTTATATTGAATCTGTATAAGATTGTAACATTAATGTTTGCGGGAATTCCCGATTGAATAAACTGGGCTTAGGCCAAGAATATTGATTATTTCACACTGCCCCTAGCAAAGGGAATTCCAGGTTCTGTTTTAATTGGATCACATGCTTAATATAAATTTCTATTTGCTGTTTTAATTGGATCACATGCTTAATATAAATTTCTATTTGCTGTTTTAGTTGTTGTCTTAAACTCTACATTTGAATCTGTATAAGGTTGTAACATTAATGTTTGCGGGAATTCCCGATTGAATAAACTGGGCTTAGGCCAAGAATATTGATTATTTCACACTGCCTTTAGCAAAGGGAATTCCAGGTTCTGTTTTAATTGGATCACATGCTTAATATAAAACTCTTAAAAGGCCTTTTTAGTACAATATTTGGCTGTTTTGATAGCAATTAAATTAAATTTAAATTAAAAACACTCTGTATAAGGTTGTAACATTAATGTTTGCGGGAATTCCCGATTGAATAAACTGGGCTTAGGCCAAGAATATTGATTATTTCACACTGTTCTAGCAAAGGGAATTCCAGGTTCTGTTTTCAACTGGATCACATGCTTAATATAAATTTCTTTTTATATATCTAAGCAAAGGCAAAAAACTTACTAAGGATTTTACATTCACACAGAGAAAGCACACAAATATTCCTGTACACAAATTATTTCCTCTGGTCTAGTAAAGGGGAATTTCCGATTCTGTTTTTCAACTGGATCACATGCTTAATGTATGTTTAAAATACACACAAATTATTTCCCTTGGTTTAACTTACAGCTAGTAAATGGGAAACACATGCTTTAATATAAATTTTTATTTATATATCTATTTGTTACACTTTTAAAAATTAATATGAACAATATGTAATAAAGATTGCTGCACTTAATGGTGTATTATTTAGAATTGTACATTTAGAATAACGAATGTTAATGCTGGTTTGTTGTATGTAATTTCCCAAGCCCAATCTTCTTTTATGAGCGATCTGGATGGGGATATAAAGAAAAAAGGAAGTATAGATTTTCGGTGTGGTTAGTCACTTCTGTGGCATGTGTTGAATTTGCTAAGGCATTAAGGCCAAATGTCTGTCCTATTGCAATAATAGACACAGTGTACAAAGTGGCAAGTGGCTTGGATACATGTTGAAAATTGCCATGACAATGGATAAGACTGGAAGGTGCACGCTAACTCTCGATCCCTTCCTACTTAATCCAATTGTCAAGCCTCAGGCAACAAGTAAACAGATATTGAACGCAAGAACAAATGGTTGCATGACATTGGGTAAGACAGGAGGCTGCGCGCTGTATCCTGGGAACCTCCTACTTAATCCAACTGTCCGACTCGCAGCCAAAGTTCAGTCAGTACACCTCCGTGGGTTTCTCTAATTTCGTCTCGTAGAGATTCCCCATTTGGGGTTTGATGACAGACAACACATGCCACAACGCTTGGGCTCACTTGGTGGAGTGGGAGATGCGTGCAAAAGGTCGAGGGGTCCGTCCCACTCCACCAAGTTAGGGAGAGAGTCCAAGCGGGAAGTGCTACCACCGGTTTTTGTAAAAATTTCCAATTCCAGTAGTAAAGTATTTTTTAAGTTTTCTAAGTAAGTTTTCTGTAAGTTTTCTACTTTCTAAATGAGGTATTTTTTCTAAGTTTTATTTCTAAGTTTTGAAATAAGTTTTGACAAATAACTAATTAACTGGCTAAGTTTTGGAGTTGATGGGGAGACCAAAGACGCAAGATATACGAATATGTATTATATTTAGCAAATTGCGGATTCCCAGAGTGCTTTGGAGCGCTTTTTAAAAGCTCATAAAACAGCCATAAATTGCAGTAAAAGGCCTCCTTTAGTAACTCTATGAGCTTTGGGGCAAAGAGCCCATTATTGCTATCTCTAAGGGAGGGATGGCAAAAGAGTGAGGAGGATGTGGGGGATGCTGAGAGGACGGGAATGAGAGTGAAAGAGAGAGAGAGGAAAATGTTGATGCAGTTATGAAACCGGTACACTTCCAGAGACATGAATGATGTAAAATAAAGTTGCATTAATTTATTTGCTAAGAGTGCTAGACTTAGAGGAAGATATTAATTTATTATTTAATTGCCGAGAGAGCCACAGTGAGAGGGCGAGAGAAAAAAGATGACAAGAATTTTTGTTACCTTAACACAGCCTTTTAAAGATAGGAGGCAGCTGTCAGGATTGAAAGACACATTGATTTACAGTAACACTCTTTTTTTCAATATATTAATTTTAATACAAGCGTTTATAATGTCAACTATGTTTTGCCTGGCAAGTTTTTGATGCCTTCAGAAAGCATTGTTTGTTTCTTTGTTTTCTCTATTACTCTAGTTTCCTCCCTCCCTTCAGTAAGCAATGTTTGTTTCTTTGTTTTCTCTATTACTCTAGTTTCCTCCCTCCCTTCAGTAAGCAATGTTTGTTTCTTTGTTTTCTCTATTACTCTAGTTTCCTCCCTCCCTTCAGTAAGCAATGTTTGTTTCTTTGTTTTCTCTATTACTCTAGTTTCCTCCCTCCCTTCAATAAGCAATGTTTGTTTCTTTGTTTTCTCTATTACTCTAGTTTCCTCCCTCCCTTCAGTTAGCAATGTTTGTTTCTTTGTTTTCTCTATTACTCTAGTTTCCTCCCTCCCTTCAGTAAGCAATGTTTGTTTCTTTGTTTTCTCTATTACTCTAGTTTCCTCCCTCCCTTCAGTAAGCAATGTTTGTTTCTTTGTTTTCTCTATTACTCTAGTTTCCTCCCTCCCTTCAGTAAGCAATGTTTGTTTCTTTGTTTTCTCTATTACTCTAGTTTCCTCCCTCCCTTCAATAAGCAATGTTTGTTTCTTTGTTTTCTCTATTACTCTAGTTTCCTCCCTCCCTTCAGTTAGCAATGTTTGTTTCTTTGTTTTCTCTATTACTCTAGTTTCCTCCCTCCCTTCAATAAGCATTGTTTGTTTCTTTGTTTTCTCTATTACTCTAGTTTCCTCCCTCCCTTCAGTAAGCAATGTTTGTTTCTTTGTTTTCTCTATTACTCTACTTTCCTCCCTCCCTTCAGTAAGCAATGTTTGTTTCTTTGTTTTCTCTATTACTCTACTTTCCTCCCTCCCTTCAGTAAGCATTGTTTGTTTCTTTGTTTTCTCTATTACTCTAGTTTCCTCCCTCCCTTCAATAAGCAATGTTTGTTTCTTTGTTTTTTTTATTACTCTAGTTTCCTCCCTCCCTTCAATAAGCAATGTTTGTTTCTTTGTTTTCTCTATTACTCTACTTTCCTCCCTCCCTTCAGTAAGCATTGTTTGTTTCTTTGTTTTCTCTATTACTCTAGTTTCCTCCCTCCCTTCAATAAGCAATGTTTGTTTCTTTGTTTTCTCTATTACTCTAGTTTCCTCCCTCCCTTCAATAAGCAATGTTTGTTTCTTTGTTTTCTCTATTACTCTACTTTCCTCCCTCCCTTCAGTAAGCATTGTTTGTTTCTTTGTTTTCTCTATTACTCTAGTTTCCTCCCTCCCTTCAATAAGCAATGTTTGTTTCTTTGTTTTCTCTATTACTCTAGTTTCCTCCCTCCCTTCAGTAAGCAATGTTTGTTTCTTTGTTTTCTCTATTACTCTAGTTTCCTCCCTCCCTTCAATAAGCAATGTTTGTTTCTTTGTTTTCTCTATTACTCTAGTTTCCTCCCTCCCTTCAGTAAGCATTGTTTGTTTCTTTGTTTTCTCTATTACTCTAGTTTCCTCCCTCCCTTCAATAAGCAATGTTTGTTTCTTTGTTTTCTCTATTACTCTAGTTTCCTCCCTCCCTTCAGTAAGCAATGTTTGTTTCTTTGTTTTCTCTATTACTCTACTTTCCTCCCTCCCTTCAGTAAGCAATGTTTGTTTCTTTGTTTTCTCTATTACTCTACTTTCCTCCCTCCCTTCAGTAAGCATTGTTTGTTTCTTTGTTTTCTCTATTACTCTAGTTTCCTCCCTCCCTTCAATAAGCAATGTTTGTTTCTTTGTTTTTTTTATTACTCTAGTTTCCTCCCTCCCTTCAATAAGCAATGTTTGTTTCTTTGTTTTCTCTATTACTCTACTTTCCTCCCTCCCTTCAGTAAGCAATGTTTGTTTCTTTGTTTTCTCTATTACTCTAGTTTCCTCCCTCCCTTCAATAAGCAATGTTTGTTTCTTTTCTTTGTTTTCTCTATTACTCTAGTTTCCTCCCTCCCTTCAATAAGCAATGTTTGTTTCTTTGTTTTCTCTATTACTCTAGTTTCCTCCCTCCCTTCAGTAAGCAATGTTTGTTTCTTTGTTTTCTCTATTACTCTAGTTTCCTCCCTCCCTTCAGTAAGCAATGTTTGTTTCTTTGTTTTCTCTATTACTCTAGTTTCCTCCCTCCCTTCAATAAGCAATGTTTGTTTCTTTGTTTTCTCTATTACTCTAGTTTCCTCCCTCCCTTCAGTAAGCAATGTTTGTTTCTTTGTTTTCTCTATTACTCTAGTTTCCTCCCTCCCTTCAATAAGCAATGTTTGTTTCTTTGTTTTCTCTATTACTCTAGTTTCCTCCCTCCCTTCAATAAGCAATGTTTGTTTCTTTGTTTTCTCTATTACTCTAGTTTCCTCCCTCCCTTCAGTAAGCAATGTTTGTTTCTTTGTTTTCTCTATTACTCTAGTTTCCTCCCTCCCTTCAATAAGCAATGTTTGTTTCTTTGTTTTCTCTATTACTCTAGTTTCCTCCCTCCCTTCAGTAAGCAATGTTTGTTTCTTTGTTTTCTCTATTACTCTAGTTTCCTCCCTCCCTTCAATAAGCAATGTTTGTTTCTTTGTTTTCTCTATTACTCTAGTTTCCTCCCTCCCTTCAATAAGCAATGTTTGTTTCTTTGTTTTCTCTATTACTCTACTTTCCTCCCTCCCTTCAGTAAGCAATGTTTGTTTCTTTGTTTTCTCTATTACTCTAGTTTCCTCCCTCCCTTCAATAAGCAATGTTTGTTTCTTTGTTTTCTCTATTACTCTAGTTTCCTCCCTCCCTTCAGTAAGCATTGTTTGTTTCTTTGTTTTCTCTATTACTCTAGTTTCCTCCCTCCCTTCAATAAGCAATGTTTGTTTCTTTGTTTTCTCTATTACTCTAGTTTCCTCCCTCCCTTCAGTAAGCATTGTTTGTTTCTTTGTTTTCTCTATTACTCTAGTTTCCTCCCTCCCTTCAATAAGCAATGTTTGTTTCTTTGTTTTCTCTATTACTCTAGTTTCCTCCCTCCCTCCATTCAGTAATGGTATTGGACGCAGTCAATCTCAAAATAAAAAATAACGGCAACAATAATTTGATTATGTTTTTAATAGCCGTCTCCCTGCCTTTACACCAGATGTTTGTATAATGGATGCTTGCTAATATGCAAGACTGTGTTTGTGGAAGGGAACGAGTGGCATGTCAATGTGTATGTTAGTACAGATCGCCGCGCTTTGAGCCCATGTGGTAAAGCATTTGCACATCCTCCAGTATCATTTGTTTGTGTGTGTTTTTTGTCAGCACATATAAAAGTATTTGAGCCCTTGTGGTATGGCATTTGCACATCATCCAGTATCACTTGTTTGAGTGTGTTGTTTGTCAGCACATATAAAAGTGTTTTTAGCCACCCTGCACAAACTGTGTTCTCCTTTGTTTTCTTTGTTGGGTTCACACTTTGTGGTGTAATTCTAGCGTATGGTGCGTTTTTTCAGGAGACATTCTGGTGTTCATGCCAGGACAGGAGGATATTGAAGTCACCTGTGCCCTCATCTCAGGTAGGTGTTGATGATGATGTTGATAGTGATGGTGGTGGTGATGATGATGATGATGATGATGATGATGATGATGATGATGATGATGATGATGATGATTGATGAGGGACAGGAATCTGGAATGGGAGAAGTAATGATGATGATGGTAACAGCTGGAATAGTGTCATTGGCATAATGGTCACCAAAGGGTAGCTCTTATTTAAGCATTGCTTTTGTGTGCCCTTTATGTTCTCCGTGTTTTGTCTGCTTGTCTTGTGAATAATATAAAAGACTAGTGGTTTTTGTACCCTGGCAAGCCAGGGTACACAGGTTGCTGTTTAAAATGTAGACAGAGAGACAACTGTTGTCTGCGAGTTTCATTTGGACGATGATACCTCCCCATATCCCCCTTGATACCTCACCATACCCCCCTCCCCCTC
>JBAHVR010000220.1:27500-57500 GCA_036898135.1 Oncomelania hupensis | reverse complement strand
GTTTGGATACTATTTCTCACCCATGCAGGCGAAATTGTGGTTGCTTTCTCAGTGAATGCATGGCAGCTGTGGAGCAGTGCAACCCAGGTTGAGGGGTATGAGGTGTAGTGTTTGCAAGGTGTGCTTTTGCATCTGGGACTGGCCCATCTTATTCTACAACCTGATTTTTGAAAGTCCAATGTGATGGAACGAGTGCTTGCACAAACTAGACCTCAGTTTGTACTCTGATCTGAAAGAGCATGTTGATGATGATTGTTACGAAGATGATGTTGCTGTTGATGATAGCGACAAAGATGATGATGATGATAATTATAATGATGATGACAGTAATGTTGCTGTGTATACACAGGCAGGCATACAGGTTGTACACACAGCGACAGTACAAGGATGAGCTGCTGACGACCACAGTGCCGGAGATTCAGCGGACAAACCTGGCCAACGTTGTCTTGTTGCTGAAGTCGTTAGGAGTCATTGACCTGTTGAGCTTTCACTTCATGGACCCCCCTCCGCAGGTAAATAGAACAGAACTTTGTGTATAGCACCCATCCATGTATATACAGCTTGCTCAAGGCATTGGCAAATTACCAATTGACATGCAAAAAGTGCTCACCAACATCAAACTAAATTAGTTATGTTGTCTGTGACCTTTTGCAGTGACATTCACCCTGACCTTTTGCAATGACCTTCAGCTTGCATGTCCAGAACATTAAGAAACTCTGAATACTGGTATGGGTTACTGAGGCACTGAATGTAGCCTTTGACCTTTACAATCATTACCTCTAACCTTTTGCCACGACTTTCACCTTGATCTTTGCAACGAGCTTCACCCTTTATTTCCAGGACAGAATCATGAAATTAGTGTACCTCCTGTCAGCACTTGAGGATCTATATTTTAACCTTTGACCTTTTCCATGACCTTCACCTTGACCTTTGTACTGTTCTTTCCCCATGTGTTTCCAGGACAACATCATGAACTCGATGTACCAGCTGTGGGTGCTAGGCGCGTTAGACAACACTGGAGCTCTCACCCCTCTAGGACGTAACATGGTGGAATTCCCCCTTGACCCCGCTCTCTCTAAAATGCTCATCATTTCTGTGGAGTTGAGCTGCAGTGCAGATGTACTGGTGAGTACTTGTGCCCCTTTTTCTTCAAGTCTCATTTGTTTTGTTGTCTTTCAGAGTTTTTTTGTTTGTTTTTTGTTATAGTGTGTGTTTCTTTTCCTTGTTGTTGTTTTCTTTTTGTTGTCTTTTTGTTGTTTGTTTGCTTTTTGTTTTTGCTTTGTTTTTTTTTTCTTTTTTCGTTGTTTTGTTATTGTTGTTTTGTTGTTATTGTTTCTTTTTTGTTGTTTCCTTGTTTTCCTTTTTGTTGTTGAAGTTTTGGTGTTATTGCTGGTTTCCCGTTTTTGCTTTGGAATCTAAATTCTTTGTATTGTTTGTTTCTCTCTCTCTCATTGTCCAATTTCATTATGTGTACAGACTTACATGAAATAAATGAACCAATTCTCTCTGTTTCTCTCTTTCTCTCTCTTTGTCTCCTCTTTTGCTCACACACTCTCTCTCTCTTCCTCTCGTGCTCATACTTTATACATTACTACCTAGGGGTGAGGTGGAAAGAAGGAGAATGAGGGGGAGGGGAGAGTTGAGACAACAACTTGTGATAAATTGAACAGAAAGAGGAAAAGTTGAGAGTCAGAAAGGGAGGGAAAGACGGAGAGTCAGAGAAGAGAGGAGAGAGAGAGAGAGAGAGAGAGAGAGAGAGAGAGAGAGAGAGAGAGAGAGAGAGAGAGAGAGAGAGAGAGAGAGAGAGAGAGAGAGAGAGAGAGAGAGAGAGAGAGAGAGAGAGAGAGAGAGAGAGAGAGAGAGAGAGAGAGAGAGAGAGAGAGAGAGAGAGAGAGAGAGAGAGAGAGAGAGAGAGAGAGAGAGAGAGAGAGAGAGAGAGAGAGAGAGAGAGAGAGAGAGAGAGAGAGAGAGAGAGAGAGAGAGAGAGAGAGAGAGAGAGAGAGAGAGAGAGAGAGAGAGAGAGAGAGAGAGAGAGAGAGAGAGAGAGAGAGAGAGAGAGAGAGAGAGAGAGAGAGAGAGAGAGAGAGAGAGAGAGAGAGAGAGAGAGAGAGAGAGAGAGAGAGAGAGAGAAGGAGGAGAGAGGTCAGAGAAAAGAAAGGGTTGAAGAGAGAGAGAGAAGGGGGGGGGAGAGGGTGGTATAGAAATCTTGAAGAGATGAACTAAAACAACACTCGAGTCAGTATGCTGTATTTTGTTCAGTTTAATCATCTATCAACAATCCATACCAGTTTTCATGTCAATAGTTAGTTTCATGTGACTTGTGAACGAAAAACCATTCACTCTTTTACCACCATTGGTTACATAACAGAGTGGGTTCCCAGCGCCAGATGTTTCCTGTAGATTTTGAGGTTTTTGTCTCAAGGCAATAACTCCAAAAACTATAGAAGATAAACCTGGGAAGTATTGAGAGTAAAATTATCCTAATTATGTTGCTATTTTATTGGCACCCGCATTGATGATATACCATAATCTGTTCATTGTTTTGAGGTAGTGTATTTTTTAGCTAGTCCATATTTACAATTAAAACATAACTGGGACAGTAGAAAAGGAAATTGTAAAAAATTATTTTAGTTGACCATGGCGGACCGCAGTGCGCAAACTATGCTGCAATTGTTTATTTTGGTTTGTTCCTAACTTGGACGGTAGCCAACACCATGAGCAGCCCTTTGAGCTAACCAGCAGGCTGTGTAAGAAGAATGCATGTGTGGGAATGACCTTTTTACATTTACACTTGAGAAAGTTCCCTATAACAACAGCAGATGTATGTGAATGACCTCTTTGCATTATGTCATGCTTTGTACAGATTTACAAATGATATTCGCACTGCTTTCCATCAATGAACTCTACTCACCCCTGTAATTCAATGGGAGGGCGTTTGCCTGGCACACCGATGACCCAGGTTGGAATCCTGTGGCAGGCCAGATAAAAATGGTCATTTTTCACTGTCTACCTTAGCAGTGATTGCTTTGGTGGTTCAGTGTGGATTTCGGTCCCTAGCCCCTGTTCCCTGGGCTGGTTATTCCCATCTGCTGTACCACCAATGGTGGGTGTGGAGGTTAAACTTCAATGTTCATGCACAAGGCGTCTTTAAATCACGTCGTAGTACAAAATATTATATTAACAGTGCTCTCATTGGTTATTATACAACCTATTATGAAATGATATTTACAGAGTGTATTATTAAATGATATTTACAGCATGTTGCAGGCTTCTTCTACTTTATTATAAAAACTTCACAATGATTTGCCAAATAAAAATCTTATATAATTTTATTATCAGATTTACAACATTTCATAATTTTACAATGAGATTTGTAACAAAATAATGTAAAATCATATTTGCAACATTTAAAAAAATATAAACCTCAGAGTTGCACCATTTCATGATTTTAAGTTATATAGTCATATAGTTTTAAAATATGGTTTGTAATATTATATAATGTAAAATCAAAATTTGTAACATCATACAATTTTAAATCAGATTTGTTCAACACTAATTACTGATTTGTTCACCATATGTTTTATTTATTTAACACAACGTACATTTAAAATCAACTACATTTCTACCAAATAATGACTGTTTATTTATTGTAGTTTATTGGGGTTGTAAATTATGACTGAACTCACAATGTGATGAATAGATATAACAAAGAAATTATAATATTGAATGGAAGCAACGAACAAAGTCGTGATGCTAAATATTGCATTTTAATGGGACAAAACAAATGCTAATTATAATTTCACACACACACCTACACACACACACATGCACACACATACACACACACAAATCAATTTTGTATAAAAATTATTATTTTTTTGTCATTTCACAATAATCAGATTGTTAGGAATTGATGTCTGAAAGATTGTGAGGAAATAATTCATTTTTAAGACGTTAACATGAAGATTCACAAGTTCAGAAGTGGAGATAATTCAGAAGTGGGTAGAGAGATGGTTTTCATCATGGCAGTTATCTCCCTCAGCACATACAAATCCCTCGTTGACGTGTCCTTGTGTGTCTGCCCCTTGGCTTCCGACCTTGTGACCCCCGTTTATAGTTTGTGTGGGTGATTTTGATGTGGTAGTGTGTACTGAGTCTGGCTTTTTCTCACCGCCATCTGATTGGGAGTAGCCACCATCAGGCGCCGAATCCGAACTGAGCGAAGATTGTGAAGACGTCTCATCAACTTGTGTCACCACTACTGATGGTATCTTGGGGTCAGAAGGAAGCGTCGCGGCCTCCACACCAACACTCTTTGCTGCCATTGTAGGAGGATCAGGCTTGACTGAAGTTGTTAGAGCATGTTGCTGCGGCTTTTCATGGTGGTAGTGAGTGTGGAACAGGCACCCGCTGTAGTTGTCGTCATCGTCTTCTTCTTCCTTCTCCAGCATCTCTTCTTTTTCACCGACGGCGGAGTAGAGCCTGCGGCGTATTTTGTAGTCCTTGTACAGTACATAGGCGGTGGCGATGATGCAGGGGACCAGGAAGACAACTCCTGCCAGAATTCCCACCACGATGCTGCTGGACTCCTCACTCCCGCTCTGCTCACAGACCTGTTGAACCTGAAACACAGCATACACGATGCGGGATATTTAGTCATTTGGTGAGGAAGAGAGTAAATGATATACTTGGTTATTTACTGGATTGAACACTGCGAACAGCCGTCCTACCATAGGTGGTGCAGTATATAAACTAATGAAGAGGGTGGAGGGGGGGTGAGGGGGAGAATCTGAAGCTCATGACACGCTTATCCGCAATCCACCCCTCCCTAAAATACTTGTAGAAGTAATAGATATGGGAAATGGTGCTGTTGCATGGATCAAAAACAGCTACTCACCAAGACTTTAGAAGAAACAAGAAAAATGAGAAAGACTGAGGTGACTTGGAATTTTACTCAGTTGATAACTGAACCACCACAGCAATCAATTGATGTTCTACAAGCGCTTATGGCCTGCTAGAATCTCGGTTTTCACTTCTTTTGTCTTGGCTTTTTTTTCTTAGTCAAGTAACTTAGTGTCTGAAAAAAAGCAGACTTAATCATACTTGTTGATTACTTTTAACACTGTCAAATGTAGAGAGACAGAGTGGTCCTGATTTGGCTTGGAAGAGTCCGCTGGACCTAAAGCAATAACCATGTAATGTAATGTAATGAGAGACAGAGAATGTTGTGATAAAATAAGGAAGGAACATTAAATGAGTGAAATAAGTACTCACTACAAAGTTCTGAGATTCCAGAATATCAAGGCAGACCCTGAAGTGTTCCTGCAGCCCAGCCACCCCCTCCATCACGTAGCTCCGCTCCTCCGCCGCCAGCACAGGGGACACTACCTCTTCCTTGTTCTCCGGAATGTAGCGCACCCTGAACCCCTCCACCGCAACCTCCCCGTTCTCTTGGTATAACCACGTGGCCATCAGCGTCTTCTCCGTTGTGGCGAATTGCAGCTTCACCACCAGCTGTGGACAAGACCAACCGCCATTTAATTTTAATTATGATATTTATTTTATCGTCCTTATGAATAGAGCGTTCATCCAGCTCAAGAGCTGCTCAAGGCGCTGGCCATTACAGTATCTGACTCAAAGCACTGGAGGCGCCTCCTTGCTGCCTGAGGTGCATCGTCCGCCACCCAGGCAACTGAGCACAATCTCAGGTTTTAGGGGATATGGGAGAAAAGGCCTAGTGCTTGCTTGGTGTAATTAGGCAACTGGCACTTCCCCATCTAGGACATGAGCGCCAGGATCTTTAAAGTCCGTGATATGGAATGCGTGTGTGCACAGATTAGATTTCAGTGGATATTCTCATCGGAAGAAGTGCGGACCGGGTCTTGTCTGTGCATCAGGGTTTTTTGTTTGCTTGGAACTACTGGCCATCATCCAATATTGAACCTTTGCCTACCATATCACCACTCACAATTCAGTGCTTCAATTGTTTTGCCGTCGCTTTCATCACTGAGCCAACTGCGCCCCTAAAGAAAACTGACCTGGCTGGTGCCCTTGACGTGGTGCTGTGCATGTCCTAGTGTCTGACAGTGGCTGTCAGTGTCCTGGCACCACGATAGATCTGACACCTTCTTCACCCAGTCCCCGTCCATCAGATCCTGGGAGTGGTGGGTCGTCGATGGCGTAGCTGAGTTGCTGCTGGCAGTGGTGGTGTTGGTGGCAGCGGTGGTGGTGATGTTGTAATCCGTACAAGTCCAGTTGCTGCCCAGGCTGCTGGACTCTGGGTCGCCGGCCATGTGGTGAAGGTTCTGGTACCACTGTAGCAGTAGGTATAGCTGACACGTGCACTGTAAGAAGGACGTATTAATGTCAGTGTTAGGTTACATGTCTTACACAAGGATAAGTAAAACAAAGTAATCGTGGTAAACAAGTATGTTATTAGTGGATTTGTGTAGCGTTTTTTTTTCCTTCACAAGAGATTAGCTCTAAATGCATTAAGATTACTGATTCAGGTTTTCATGAATTTGCCAACAGAAAATATTTTAGAACTATTGCTCCATTTCTTTCAACATCATTGTTGATTCTGCCTACTAGCCTTGCCTTTGTAAGACGCTTGGCAGAAGATGAAAATAAGAGGGACAGGAAAAAGGAAGAAAAAGAAGAAAGAAAGAATATTATAGTTCAAGGGCAAAACAAGAAGAAGAAAGAAAAGGTACAGAACGAGCAAGGAAAAACTGGCAACAGAAGAAAAATAGTTAAACTTCAGACAGAGAGAAAACAGCACTTGATTACCTGCAGGTCGTTGCCATTGAGGCCAATGTATATGAGGTCAGCCAGTGCGGACAGCCTACAGTGGTCAAGGATGGTCAGGGTACAGTGACTGAGGTCCAGACTTCTGAGGTGTGTGGGGAACAACAGGTCACTGAGGTTTACTAGCGGATTGTAAGCCATATTCAACACTCGCAGGTGTAGCAGCCGCTTTAACGCTAGGCTGCCCACCGTGACAAGGTCGTTGTGTGAGAGGTCAAGGTCAGCCAGGCTAAGGTGCAAGTAGTCAAGGTCAACATCTGAGAGAGAGGTCAGGTGGTTGTAACTGAGGTCCAGCTTGGTGAGGTATGGGGTGAAAGCGAACACTCCTGCCTGCAGTCTGTAATACACAGATAACAGTTGGTCAAGTTTCTGATGTGGTAAAACTGAGTTAAGCAGAAAATATTTGGCAGAGCTTTCGGGTTTACTCTTTTAAAGGCTAACAAGGACAGTTGTTTTACTCTAAACGTGATTAACTAATAGGCCGTTTGCAGCTATTTGGCTGCGTTTGAGTGCTACTATCTCATAGAGGTAAGCAGTACAACTGGTCCGAAAGCGACGCTGACCGCTAAGATCGCCAGTTTTATGGAAAGTGGACAAAATCAGTGATGTGCCGTGAACAATAAAAATGTCTGGGTCTGAATTGGTAAATAGAAATACTCGCGACGTTAGCATATCTGATGCTTTAATATGAGATAACTGCTAAAGACTGTAACCAACATGACTACCTAATACTAGCAAGAAGTCTTTGGGCCTACCTGCTGATGTTGTTGTAAGCCACGCTGAGCTCCTGGAGCTGTTGTACAGAGGTCTGTGGCTCCGTTAGGCTGTCGTTGAAGGCGATTGACGTCAGCTTGTTGTAGGATAGGTCCAGCTTCTCCAGCCCCTTCAGGGCGGCCAGCACGTGCACAGACAGCTGCGACAACGCGTTGTGCGACAGGTTCAGCTCCCGCAACCCCGCCAGGTGAATGAGGGCCTCAGGCACGTAGGGGAAGAGGTTGTGGCTCAGGTCCAGACGGTCGATGACCGTCGCGTTGTCGAAAACATCGTCCGGCAGCGCCGTCAAGTTGTGGCCGGACAGATCCACGGTTCCCAGCATTCTCAACGACGGCGACGGTTGGAGAAAGAATGATTGTGTGGGAGGCTCGGTGGATGTGAAGTTGCAACTGATGTTGCGGGGAGCTGAAGGGGAAGGGTCAGAGATCACACATTGGCATTGAGGGTTCAAAAAAATGGACGAACAGATGTCAGCGCACTTGCCCCAACGCAGCAAGGCCAAGGTCAGCAGCAAGGTCAAGGATGGGGAAGGTTTCAATGTTGCCATGGCTACTACACGCACGTGGATCAGTCTAAAACAGAAAGGGAAAGAATAGGCGTTAAAGGTACGGAACATTCGTGGTGATGTTATTGTCGTTCTTATTTTGATTTTGAGTTTTGCGTAGCCTGCGTTTCTTGAGGGACTGAACCAACCACACCTTCGAGTACAGTGATACAGCTTCACCTTTTCCTTTCAACGATATTAGTGCAAACAAAAATCGCGATTGACAGACGGAAGATTACAATTATGATCGCCTACAGCGGAGACACCTAACAGCAATCACTGTGTGGGAGACAAAAAGTGTGTGTAAAACGCAGGAAGTTAAGTTGTCTCGCCGATAGACATAGAACTGGAGCTAGTGATAGCATGTCGGACATTAATCACCGTTTGTTTTGACACCAACCAAATCGTACTTTGTGTCATATGTTCAACATCTGGATTTGCTTGGCACCCCGATGACCCAGATTCGAATTCCGTGGTGGGCAGGACACTACAAAAGTGACCATTATTTAATATCCATCTTATCAGTTTGATTGTTCTGGCGGTTCAGTGTGGGCTTTGGTCTTGGATGGTTATCCCAGTACAATACAATGCATACTTCAGCGCCAGTCTATAGCCATCAAAAACGTTTAACCTAAGGAAGTATTGTTACAGTAACCGTGCTGCTAATCGCTGGAATAATCTTTCTTCTAATCTTAAAACATGCACCATCAACAAATTCCTTGAAAAATCTTTTTGTCAAAGAGCCAAAATTCGTAGAATTTTTCGGAAGCTATGATGATTGCACTTTTGACCAGATTAAGTTTTGACGTAAATAAACATCAAATCACGAAGGAGCTTTACGGCCAACTATTTATTTATTTATTTATTTAATCGTTCTTATATAGCGCTTTTTCAGCTCAAGAGCTGCTCAAGGCGCTGGCCGATACAGGATCTAACTCAAGCCGCCCGAGACGCCCACCCGCAGCCTTTGGGCGCATGGTCTCCGTAATAGGCTCTTTGGTCTGACGCCCGATCGATTTACTACTATTGTGTGTGTGTGAAAGAGAGAGAGAGAGAGAGAGAGAGAGAGAGAGAGAGAGAGAGAGAGAGAGAGAGAGAGAGAGAGAGAGAGAGAGAGAGAGAGAGAGAGAAAGAAAGAAAGAAAGAAAGAAAGAATGTGAATCGATAAACAGAAAGGGAGGATAGTGCAGTTATATTTTTAAAAAAATGTTGGTAATGTGCTGCTGCAGTACTGACGCCACACCTTGTGACGATTGATGCTGTCAACGTAACGTATTTGCACTGCCAATGACGAGTGCCAGTGCATAACCTGTACGAGCCTAGCCTATTCTTTACGATTGTTCTGCCATCATCAACTTTGGGGTGAGAAGTTGGGAGGGCAAAGTGGGAATTAGAGGTGGGCAGGGGGGTGGGTTGGAGTGGGTGAGAGAGAGAGAGACAGAGACAGAGAGTTTATGGGGAATTTCATGTAAACGTCGTTTTTAAGTTCACCCTTCTCTTCAACAGTAGTTTTGTTTAGCCCAAGTTTTAACACATTCCTAATTGACTTCTTCTTTATCTTCTTCTTGTTCTTCTTCTTGTTCTTCTTGTTCTTGTTCTTGTTCTTGTTCTTCTTCTTCTTCTTCTTCTTCTTCTTCTTCTTCTTCTTCTTCTTCTTCTTCTTCTTCTTCTTCTTCTTCTGCTTTGTAGATTCCAATCTTAAATGGAAATATCTAGAATAAGTCGGGAATTTGAATGAGCCAAATTAATGTCGGTCCATCTCTCGGTGGGTCTGTTGGAAACCTCAATAACCACTGAACGGTTTTGACCAAACTTCATAGGAACGTTAAATCTAAATTAGTTGCCTGCCTCCCGTGCCCTCATAATTTGCTCTTCCGCAAAGGTCAAAGTCACTGGGGGGTCATTTTGTAGCTCAAACCCTTTTGCTCCATATATCAAAAAACGTCTACAGCGATTTTGATGAGTTCTGGTATACATATACTTCAAATCATGGGCCATCGTTCAGTAGCAGTCAGGTTGTCGCTCTGAAAGTCACTTTCCGTGCAAAACACACTGTCTACCTTATCTCAAGAATAATTGGACCGAAATTCATCCTTTTTACTTGGCGGATACTTTAACTACAGCTGAAGTATGACAGATCATTCCTATTTGTATTTTCTCAAAGGTCAAGGTCATTGTGCTTTACCTTTTTTGTAAACGCGTATTGCGCTTTATCTATAAATTGACTGAGCCGATTTTGATGATGTTTTGCCTGCATGTAGTTCAGATCTTGGACTATCATTGCATGTTTTCCTTTGGCTTCCTTACAATAAAGCCCAGTCACAGAACCATCAAGAAAACCAATTCTTTTGAAAATGCTTATTTTTCGGCTAAGCGTGTTAGTGTCTAGAAATACACATGAATGGCTTGCCTTCTTCTTCTTCTTCTTCTTCTTCTTCTTCTTCTTCTTCTTCTTCTTCTTCTTCTTCTTCTTCGTCATCGTCATCGTCATCGTCGTCGTCGTCGTCGTCTTGCAACTCGCAAGGCATGTTATCAGCCAATGGAAGATCACGATTTGGGGACCAACGATCAGTTTTAATACAACCAATCTTTGAGGAGGGGAGCGTGGGGTGGGGAGGGGGTAGTGATGAGATGGGACTTGATTTGGGGGTGGGGGATGCTAGTTTGGACTCGCTTTCATGTGGGTTCAACGGTCGACTGGAGCCAACAGCTACAACTTCTAGTCAAGGTACAAACTTTGCCTTGCGCTGTTTGGATGACTTAACAGTTGGGCCAAGGCTCAACCAAGCTCTTTTACAACTAGAAATGGATGTGTACAACCACACCCTTCTCTCTCTCACCCTCTCTCGTGGGCTCTCTCTCTCTCTCTCTCTCTCTCTCTCTCTCTCTCTCTCTCTCTCTCTCCCTCTCTCCCTCCCTCTTTCTCTCTCCTTGCCTCTGTTCGCCGAAAGAGGTAAAATACTTTTGAAAGTCTGTTAAAAACAAAAATAATAATGTGATAAAGGCTGTGCAGAACACACCTGGGCTGCGGAGAACAACTACTTCAGTGGGCATGTTGACAGTTAGGAAATGGGCTGGCAATTGGCACCTGTGTGGATAAATCGCTTGATAGCATCAAAGAATGTTGGTAGCTATTTTGGGCAATTACTTCGCACATTTTAATTAAAAGTCGTAGAATTGTTCGATGCAGTACAATATTGTTTCCGAAAACCCGGTACCAGCAGTCGCCCGGCGCCTTGAGCCGCTCATGAGCAGGAAACAAGCGCTGTAGAACAATAAATAAAATAATAAATACAAATAACTTAGATAAAATATTTTTTTTGTCAAAACTCACACATGCAATCACATTCGCTGGTCACAATAGGCGCTTTTGTATTCAGCAGTTTTCGTTTGTATTGCTTCGTCACAACGTCCAAAAGAGAAGTTCGAAGATGTGAAGGTTTAGTCGGAAAACCCACCTACACACAGACAGTTGTAAAATGCATTATTTTGATTTGAGAGTCTGCACTTGAGTTTTTTTTTTTTTTTAGTTTTTGCTCCTTCTCAAATTATCAGTGAATCCAAAGACATGCTGGAATAGGTGCAACGTTTTGTAGGCGGTGAAAACACCCATCCCCTTCTCCCTAACCCTACCCCTTCCCCACACACGAATGGCGTAACACGTATGCTATGACGTGTGTTTTCAATTCTGCAGTTTCTAGTTTTGGGCACATTGACAGCTTTTTTGATAATCCAAAAGAAAAAGTTCAAAGAGGTTGCAAGTTTTTTTAAAGTCAGAAAAACTCACATTCACTCGTATTTTAATGTTTATTGTATGTTTAAATGTGACAGGAGAACAACGTGTTTAAATGTCAGCCGATAGATCCCAATTTTGAATAAGGGTTTGGGCAGAGCCCCGGCAGTGTAAAGTTGAAGAAAGTCTGCAGCATTCACATATTTTATTTTATGGTTTTTATATAGCGCCCCCGTCCAGCTCCACAGTCACTGACATTAAGTATAGGCTTATACAAAGCCATGTCCTCTGAGATTAAAACTGTTGGTGTTTTCTCGTCGGTGTTGTAATCCAAAGAAAAGTTCGCAGAGGCGTAATCGTAGTTAGAAAACTTTCATGCGCATAACACAAAACAAACAGCGTAACACACCCACAAAAAGAGTTAGGAAATCCACATGCATCATACACAGTCCCTAGCATAGCAAACTCATGCACCTAGCTATTACTAGCATAACGCACTGTGACAGGCAGTAGTAGTATTGACAAGTTGGCGATGACCTAAACTCCCAGCAGCCAAACCAGCCAGAGATGAAGCACGCAGAATGCAGCGGATAACCCTCTTTCTCTCTTTACACACAAATGCGCCAACGCCATAACATCCCCACCCCCACTTCCAACCCACCTTTCCCACAACCTTCCGCCGATCTTCTTTTCAGCGTCTCCCCTCACCCCCAATCGTAACCACACACACGCACTTTGCTCAAGTATCCCACTCTCCGCCGTTCCCCTCTCCTCCTTCCCAACTCTCTCCTTCCCCTCCTCCAGCCAAGTTTCACTGGACTCGCTCTTTCACCTTTTTAATTTGGTCAACTCAAAACATGTTTGGAAGAGGACCGAAGGAGGAGAAAGAAGAAAACGGAGGAGGAGCAAGAGGAAGAAAATGAATGAGGAGCTGGAGGAAGAAGAAGGAGGAGGAGGAGATAGTATAAGAAAGGAGGAGGGGCAAGCGGAAGAAAAGAAGGAGTAAGAGAGAGGAGGAGGAAAAAGAAGAAAAAGGATTAGGAGCCAGAGGAATAAAAGAAGGGGAAAGAGAGAAAAGAAGGAGGGGAACAACAAGGAAAAAATAGAAGGAAGAAAGAAGAAGAAGAACGAAAGATAGAAGAAGAAGAACAAGAAGAACAAGAAGAAAAAGAACAAGAAGAAGAAGCACAACAACAACAACAACCACGACGACAACGACGACGACGACGAACGGAGACTAGTTGCATAAACAACAACAACAATGACGACGACAACGAACTGAGACCGTAGTTGCATAAAGTCCGTTCTGTGTACACACGACTGAACAGCACACACCCTTTTCCTCTTCACCCTACCCCTCTTGCACACGCCCTTCTTTCGCTGGACTGACAGTGCAAACAAGCTTAGGAGATGAACCTTCCCCCCCTCTCTCTCTCTCCCTCTCCCTCCCTCCCCCTCCCTCTCCCTCTCCCTCTCTCTCTCTCTCTCTCTCTCTCTCTTGGAATGCACATAATCCCCAAGTTGAACTGCATTCACAACGTTCGTCCCAAAGTATTTTTATGTAACAATATAATTTGCAAAGGCAAGCGAGTTACGGCCCCCTTCCCCCTCCCCTTTCCTTCTTCCACCGCCCCCTTTCCCCAACCTCCGTCCCTACACTGGCAACCTCTTCAAACCCGCATTTGCTTTGAACGGTTAGGCTGTAACTCTTCCAGAACCTGGACGACCTGTCTTACACAATGGAAGGTAGATGCATTGTTTTAAGGACCCTCACTCAGTCTGGTCCCCCTGACCCAGGGGTAGATCAGCTGAAAGACTGTTGCAATATAAATCATTTACATTTAAAATCTATCAAAAAAAATCATCTCTATTTCGTAGTTATTCCATTTTTTCTGTAATTAATGTAGTACGAAGGTTGGATTTAAACCACAATGACTAATTCGTAGCAAAGTCTTAATATAACAGATCTTTGTTGTAAGTCGAAATAGATCGAGCTACAAGTCTGGAGATCACAACCACTAAAATGTATCAACCAAATCGCCGAAGTTTGAACTTTTCATAAACCGTAATTAAAATTTCAATTGAAAACAATTTGTAAAACGAACACACAGACCACGACGGAAACAGTAATTGCTCAATTTGAGATGAATAAAATTGTATTGTATTGTATGATATGGTATGATATTGCATTGCATTATGTTGTATTGTATTGTAATGTAACCAATATAACGAAGCACATTAATTAAAATAAAAACGAAATACATTATCTGCTTGAAACAATAGCCCACGCGTTAAAGTCCACGTACGTACACGATCGAGCCGGGTTTGATGAACATGCATAACTTGGGCTGACGGATTCGCATTATCATAGAGCTAATGTAGTATCGAATAAAGCGGAGTTGTACGGCAACTTTTGTATCAATCTTTGATAGATCACTTACACTCGGTTTGTATGACAGTAGGGACTTTGTTTAAACGATCATCTCTTCGAGTTACGGGATAGGATAGTTTAGGATAGGATAGGATAGGGACTATAGAAGATACTCCTTAGAGATTACTCATACAAAGAAAACGTAAAACGACATCAACAAAACTGTTCAACATTACCACATTTTCCACAACACAAAATTCCCAACATTAAGATTAACAAATGTTCCACAACTCTGTCTGACGTAAATAATGTGAGTCCATCTCTCGTACAGCTAGAATAGGGCAGTGTCCTTCATTGTGGGGCCGGGTAGCTCAGTTCGTAGAGCGGCTTACTAGTAACCGAAAGGTACCTGGTTCGAATCCCCCATTGGCCAACGTGTGACCATATTATTTTCCCCTTACCACCAACTGGTTCGCTGGTGTCAGAATAATGTGATCAATAGTCGCCTATACGCTCCGGTGTCGTGTGACTATAATCTACAATTATAGGGAGGCGCGGTGGCCGAGTGGTTACATCGTTGGCTTGCGGATCTGAAGGTCCCGAGTTCGAGCCCAGGCCGGGGCATTGTGTTGTGTCCTTGGGAAAGACACTTTACTCCCGTTTCCTAGTCCTTCGGATGAGAGTATAAACCGAGGTCTAGGCTGTGTCGCATGCATTCCATCATAACGGACTTTAAAGATCCTAGCGCTCATGTCCTAGACGGGTGAGTGCCGGTGACAAGAACACACCCAGCATTTACCTTGGGTAAAGCGCTTCACTTGGAGCTGCTGTACTTTCGAAAATGAAAGTGCCCGAATTTCACCTTGGTGATAATAAAGTTGTTAAAATAAAATAAATACAAAAATTAACCTTAATCGCTTGGTCTCGGCTACGCTGCCTGTAATATGCTTTTTGACACATAGGTGGCCAACTATTGTTTCGTTCCTCCCTGCCATGTTTTGTCAGCTTTTGCAAGTGCAGATGGTTGTGGGGTTTTGCTATGCAGCTTTTCAATGAGGGAATAAAATAATATGAGGTTGTGGCCTTGTGCAAGTCCCCAACCCTCTCTTTAAAATTGTGATAAAATCCTTCTCTTCATTCTTTTTTCTTCCTCTTCTCTTTCTCGCTCTGTCTCTCTCTCTCGCTCTCTCTATATTTTTCCTCTCTTGCTTTGTCTGTCTGTCTGTCTGTCTGTCTCTCTCTCTGTCTCTCTCTCTCTGTCTCTCTCTCTGTCTCTCTCTCTCTCTCTCTCTCTCTCTCTCTATCTCTCTCTCTCTCTCTCTTTTGTCAGGTGTTGTTTGTGTGGTGAGGCTGGTCAGTCGTGATGCTATGCCTATGTCCACTGAGGCTGTGTTGACTGACCACTACTGCTGGCCGCCTTCCCAACACCTTTTTAGGCTGCACCTAAAGGGGGGAGAGGGAAGAAAAAAGAGAGTGGGGGAGGGATTCAACCCCAACCCTACCCACCACGGCTCCCGGTGTCACATCGTCAAAGTTCCTGGTCTCCTACTTTATCCGGGCGCCTTTGCGCATGCGCCAGGTCATGTCGGGCCGGCCTTTTCACGATGTTCTTAGGCGTCGTAACCCTAAACCTAACCCTAACCTAACCCTAACTCTAACCCTAATCCTTACTAAGACTACGATAGCACTGTGCGCATGCGTCGAATTTTGTAACGCGTCGACCAATCAGAATGCTCCCAGTCGCTCCCAGCCCAGCTAAGATACTAGGAACTGTGACGATGTCACACCGGTTTGATGGTTCCAAGTTCTTTGCCCAGTCAGTGTGTCCCAATTTTTTCCGGCATTATGAGAACAGGCTTAAAACCCCAAGCTCATGGCTCTTTATGCAGCTGAACCGCGTGGCTATGCGACTGCTTCTTACGCTGATCTTTGCGCTAAATCGAAAGAGATTATCACTACACACTGTATCAGGCTGGACGATAATTATATCGGTGATCCGGAAATGCTAAAACGGATGGAGGTCGGTGACAGCAGTAGCGTGAGGGACAGTAAAACTCCCTAAAACAAATGTATTTCTATATATTTATATTTAAACAGAGGGGAGAAATTAAACCAGATCTGCATCAGTTTTCTCTATTTCTCTCGTGTGTGCGTGTGGGTGTGTGGGTGTGTGAACCAGCTCGTGGATAATATATATACCACAATGTTTTGAAACTAAACTAGAACTTACTTTATTGAGATCGTGCAAATTCCAGTACACGATTGGCGTGTTTTAATAAACAAACACAATTGTTGTCGTTGATATCCGAAGAAGCTGATGCAGCACCTGTTTCACTCAACATTAAAGAACACTATAAATAACTGTGGTCAGGTTATGTCCGTGAAAATAATAATTCCTTTTGACAGTGGGTTTGAAATCAGTACCTGGGCACTCGCGATTCCACTGCTTGACGATGGATAACTTGTTGGGAAATGGTTGTTGACAAACAAGTGATTCGGCGGCACTCCTCACCCAGGGGCTTCTAAGAATAGTGAGGGCTGTGAAGGGAACGGTCGGAGAGTTGTGTGCAAAGGCGGGTGGGTCGGGTGCAAAAGAGCGGTGAAGGTGCGTGCAAAAAAAGGAGATCTGCGTGCAAAGTTGAGTACCGTCTGGACAACTCGTGTACCTAACCCAAATCACTTACATGGGTGTACGGACAGGCCTGACTTTCTCACTATGCCTGTTCTGCTGTGTAATCATCGGGGTAGCGTTGTTGTTGTTTGTAGATTATAGTCACACGACACTTTCGCATATAGGTGACTACTGGACCGATTTATACTGACACCAGCGGGCCAGTTGTTGGTAAAGGGGAAAATAATATGATCACACGTCGGGGTAGCGTAGGGTTCTGCCTCCCTTTTAAAGTTTTAGTCGCAGCTAGAGCGTGTATTTGTAAGGATCTCCCTTTATCTTAGGGCCAGCTTATTGAGTTCCCGAGGGCGTTCGTGACCCAATCCCCTCTCGTTCTCTGATGCCATCTCTTTGTCTCAGGACCAGCTTATTGAGTTCCCGAGGGCGTTCTTGACTCAATCCCCTCTCCTTCGCTGATGTCATCTGGGAAAGGGAACCATGGCTGAATTAATTTAGCAGTGAATGCAAAGACTGTAGACCACGACAGTGTTCAGTTTTATTTATGAGAGTAAAAATAGATTGTATGAGGGCGTCAATCAATAAATGAACCAGTTTGATAATTAATTTTAACAGACCACCAATTTCCTTAGATAACAAAAATCTGGGTTATAATGTTAGAGTGCGGGTAGCAATGATGTTGAGTAGCATAACTTAACTTGGATAACCCAAAAAAACAAACAAACAAAAACAACATTAAAGCAACAACTATTTGTATACCAAGCCCCTCTCTCTAATACAACTATGCATACTGCGTAGTTGTCACTGGCCGAGGCGAATGCCAGTCTCAACCACGCAGTGTGAAAACTAAGCCGTCCAAGAGTGAGAGGTCACTAACCCATTATTTACCATCTCAAACATGTCCATCCATAATACCAGATCACGCTATCGTAGGACTGTGGAATATTAGTTTTAGCACGCGTGTGGGCGAAATTCATGTTACCTTCTCAGCGAAAGGGCAGCAGCGACGGAGTAGCGCCATCCAGGATGGGTGAAAGGGGGAAACGGGCAGGGATAACGGGTGCACCTCGGTTTATACTCTCATCCGAAAGAGAGTGGGGTATGAGTTGGAGGGGAAGAGGGTGTAACAAGGGGAGCAGAGTTTGTGTGTTTTGGGAGCTTCATTTGTTCAGCATTATTAATACCCGTGTATATTATTATTGACATTTTTAAAGTTTCGTTTTTTTTTTTACTGAGTGGAATATAAGGAAGGAGGAATTTTTTTAATTGTTATTTTTTAATGTGCTTGTGTAGCTGAGTGTAACTGTAACGCGTTATCAAAACCTGTGTATATCGTAGGTCTGTTTTACTAAGTGGAAAGTGCTGGATCCAATTCAGACGTTCCTGTTTTTATGGTGGGTGAAAGCGCGCGGGGTGCAAAAAAGAGTGGCGAGAGAAAAAAAGAAAACAAAGGGGTGTGCAACGTAGGAAGAGCGGGGTGCAAATTGAAAGGGAAGGGTGGATTTATCATTTTAAAGTTTTATTTGTTTGGAAAGTCCCACGTCACTGGTGTCGTGTTAAGAGTGGATGAGAGACCTTGATAAACAAGCAGACCACACGCTTCGTCGACCATATCCTGTCCGCTACTAGGGTAGGCCTTTTGGAGTACTGTATCCTGTCCCTCTTCCCATGACGACCTCTCGCACACCATCATTGTCATTACTCTCTCTCTCTCTGTAAGACTGTCTCTGTCTCTCTGTCTGTCTGTCAGACTTTCTCTCTCTCTGTCTGTCTGTCAGACTGTCTCAGTCTGTCAGACTCTCTCTCTCTCTCTCTGTCTGTCAGACTGTCTCAGTCTGTCAGACTCTCTCTCTCTTTCTCTCTCTCTCTCTCACACACACACACACACACACACACACACACAAACACACACACACATTCGATACCCCCGTGGAGGTGCCGGGATTTCTGTATAAAAAGTATTCCCACTTTGTGGAAATTTAGTGGTTTTAAATTCCCACTGTTTCTGTTATTCTCATTAGTTCTTTCTCGCCCCTACTCTGTTCTATCAATCTACTATCTTCTTCGCTGGACCAGTCTCCTATCTGTTTTCTTGAAAACGCTCCCAAAATTCTCCCCATTTGTGGGGTCTGTTGGGTCAGCTTAGGGATAATGGACGCTTTCTGCCAAATGGTCACTAGGGCTTGCTATGGAATTATTATTTTGATATGTAGGCATTTTATATGTATGTATTTTGTTAATTTTTTTAATATTATGATGTTTATATTCTATTCTGTTTTTGTAAACGTGGGATCAATAAATTAGAGTGCACTCGTGACTTTGCAGGGCTTTATAAACGTTGCCGTCGTCATCGTCCTAGTCATCATCATCATTATTATCATCACCGTCGTCGTCGTTCACTTCGTCGTCGTTGTCGTCGTCATCATCATCATCATCCTCATCATCATTATCATGGTCATACTTGAGATTAGTTTTCATCTTCAGAATCAGAATCACTTTGTTTATCCTTCAGAAAGTAAAACAGAGCGCTCGTGCGTGCCTGCGGGAGAGAGAGAGAGAGAGAGAGAGAGAGAGAGAGAGAGAGAGAGAGAGAGAGAGAGACAGAGACAGAGACAGAGACAGAGACAGACAGAGAGAGACAGAGAGAGACTTGACTTGGGTAGACTTGACTTGGGTAGATTAACGTCTCCGGACACACACAGAGAGAGAGAGAGAGAGAGAGAGAGAGAGAGAGAGAGAGAGAGAGAGAGAGAGAGAGAGAGAGATGTGAATCAGAGTGAAGTAGTGACGTGCGCTTGACATAGCCTGTCTTTATTATGTTAATATGAACATTTCTGTCTGTTACGTTGAAACGTGAACGAAAGTATGTCGGAAGCGCGCACAATAGATCTAATCGTTTCGTTTTGCAAAGTATTCAATAATGGTGTTTATTTACCTTTGATTTGAGTTTGCATTGTTGTTAGGAGAGGCTTTGTATAACGTTGATAATTTGCGTTAGTCGATATTATTTGAGAATCTTCTGGATATGCGTGTTTACTCTTGATAGAAATTTCCTGATACATGTAGAAGCAAGAGGTCGTTCTGGAAGATATAAAAATATGTATTGACGTAAGTCAGTGATGACGATCTTTTATTCGATTGGTGGCAGTACGTCATTTTCTACCATGTACGAAATCTTTCCGGAAAAGAGAGAGGTTATTTAATCGTGTGCAGAGTTGCTGTTGAGAGAGTGAAGTTGTTGATAGTGAAACTGAGAGTTGCTGTGAAAGTTGTTGAGTTGAATTGAGAATTGTATGCAGTTGTTGATGTGTGCTGAATAAAAGCGGAAAACTTCATACGTGGACTTTGTGACTTGTATGCTGATTGAGCAGGCTGTGTGAATAAACGAATCTGAGTTACACCTTATCAGGACTTCAGCATCGGGGCTGAATCAAATACTGATAAAGAAAAACACCATCATCGAACTGAGTGTAACATTTTGGGGGTCAAGCCGCGATTCACGCCATAGCCAAGGGTTCAACTGCTACAACAAGCGAGTCAACGTTACGAGAGGCAGTCATCGAGGGTAGCCGCCAACGAGTTGCGTCGAGAGGGGCCAACACACTGGGACTACATCACCGATAGGTTCGGGTTGACTGCAAGGGCGTGTAGTCGCCGAAGAGTTGCTTCGTGAGCGAACAACAGAGCGGGACTACGTAGCTGCCGCAGGACTACGTCGAGGGGCAGTCTCGGAGCTACATCGCCAGTGTTACAGAGAGCGGCGAGCGGACGTCGCGTCTACTTCAGCACAGAAGCGTATACATCAACACCAGCGTGGTGCAGCGTCGCATACGACGAGGACAGCGGGGCCTGCGTCAGCGAAGGCGACTAGTGGAAAGCATCAGCGCTACTGCAGAAAGCGTGCTGTTCTAGAACAGTCTAGAAAGGTACAGCACAGTCAAGAACTTTCCAGAAAAAAAGAACTCTACAGTCAAGAACTTTCTAGAAGAAGAACCTTCCAGAAAAGAACTTTCTTGAAAAGAACTTTCCAGAAGCATCAAGATGGCTGACTTCTGGCAGAAAGGGGTTGAACTGAATTTAAAAGGCAAGCAGCTGACGGAGTACGTCAAGTCTCAGGAGAGAATACGAGAAAGAGAATTGGAAGAGAAGCGTCTAGAAAAAGAAATAGAACTAGAACAGAAGCGTCTAGAAGTAGAAGAGCAGCGTCGCCGTGAAGAACGAGAATTAGAAGAGCAGCGTCGCCGTGAAGAACGAGAATTAGAAGAGCAGCGTCGCCGTGAAGAAAGAGAATTAGAAGAGCAGCGTCGCCGAGAAGAAAGAGAAGAGCGGCGTCAAGAAAGAGAGATGGAAGAGAGACGATTAGAAGCTGAGCATCAATACCAGCTAGAGTTGGCGCGTATCCAGAACAATCAGCATGCGCCACAAGTCACCAACGACCATACGGCTCCAAAATTGCCAGCTTTCGTCGACGGGAAGGACCAGATCGACAGCTATCTGGCGAGATTCGAAAGGTTCGCCGAAAGCTCCAATTGGCAACCTCGAGACTGGGCGATTCGACTGAGTGCACTTCTGACGGGGCAAGCTCTCGAAGTTTACACCAGACTGTCGAACGATGACGCCAAAAACTACGACGTCTTGAAAGAGGCCCTGTTGCAGTGCTACAACTTTACAGAGAAGGGCTACCGTAAACGCTTCCGTGAATGCCGGCCTAAGTCAGACGAGACGCCAAAGCAGTTTGTGGAGCGCCTGTCGTCATATCTACACAAGTGGGTGGAGTTATCAGGCGAAACGAAGTCTTACGACAGTCTCCATGACCTGATCGTGAAGGAACAATTTCTCAATGCCTGTCACAAGGACCTAGCGACCCACTTAGAAGAACAAAAGCTGCAGACGCTTAAAGATGTGACTGAGGCTGCTGAAAGATATCTCATCGCTCATGGGAAAACCCTGGGGCCACCCAGCGCGACGAAACATTTTCAGAAGACTGGAAACCATGGGAACCAGATCCAAGGGAGCCAGACGAGCCAGAGACAGACTGACTCCACGCCACCTCCCAGGGAAGGGCATTCAAGAGGCTGTTTCACCTGCAACGCTACAGACCACAGGGCGGCTAACTGTCCTCAAAACAAAAGTAGCGGACAGCGGAGCAGTACGGACAACGCAGCGGCGGGCAACCGACAGAGACGTTTCTCCAATCAACGGCAAACCAGTAGATCTGACCATCAAGTGTGCGGCGGGAGCGTCATTCTTCCGAGTGAGACCGAGCGCACAGCTACCCCTGCGGACGTGCAAGAGTGCATGACTGATGGCCAACTCCTCCTTGCCAACGGGAAATCCATCCCCGTCGTCGCCAGCGCAGCTGTGACCGTACAGAACATGCCTGTTTCCAAGGGACGCGTCGGAAATCATGAAGTGACTGTTTTAAGAGACTCTGGCTGCAGTGGGGTCATCGTCAGAGAAGACCTAATCGCTAAAGAACAGTTCACTGGCGATTCTAAATGGACACTCATGGCCGACAGCAAATGTGTGAAAGCGCCAGTTGCAAAAATTCATGTCAACACCCCTTTCTACATAGGCGAAGTCGAAGCGGTTTGCCTGAAGAAGCCGCTGTATGATTTGATGATCGGGAATATCGACGGCGCGAGGCGACCCGACGACCCCGATCCAGAGTGGAGTCCTGCCTCAACTCAACACGTCGAAGTTGCGGAGGAGGATCCATTGCCATTTCCCGATGGAGACATTACAGAGCTGCTACGGGACAATGTGGTTACTCCGGCTCAGCCCTGCCGACCAGAGATCGTCGGTGCTGTTACAACCAGGGCCCAGGCCAAGAGAGACAAGACGTCTACGCCACTGAAGGTCGCCGACAACTCCAAAGCTGCCATCGTGGACAGAGATAAGCTGATCCAGCTCCAGGAAGCTGATAGCACTTTAAACAAGTACAGGAACCGCCAAGACCACGTGACCAAAGGCAGTGGCACGGTCTATTTTGAGGTGAAGGCCAAGATCCTGTACAGAATCTTCCAGCACCCGAGGGTCAACGGAGGTAAACCACTACGTCAAGTACTGGTACCATTACCCTTAAGGCGCCAGGTGATGGAAGTAGCGCATGACTCAATTATGGGAGGTCACCTAGGCATCAGGAAGACGTCAGACAGAATCCAGGCGGTGTTCTACTGGCCAGGGCTTCATGCGGACGTCAGCCGTTTCTGCCGATCATGTGACATTTGCCAGAAGACCATACCTCGAGGAAGGGTCCCGAAAGTGCCTATGCAGAGGATGCCTCTGATCGACCGACCTTTCAAGAGGGTGGCCTTAGACTTAATCGGCGAAATAAGACCTCCGAGTGAAGAAGGTCATCGGTGGGTACTGACTTTAGTGGACTATGCGACTCGGTACCCAGAAGCAGTGCCACTGAAGAAGATTGACACTGAAACTGTAGCAGAGGCACTGGTGGACATGTTCAGTAGACTTGGAGTGCCTGAAGAGATCCTGACAGACCTCGGGACGCAGTTCGTCTCTGACTGTATGAAGGAGGTCGACAGACTGCTGAGCATCCGGCATTTAACTACGACACCCTACCATCCAATGTGCAACGGGCTCGTCGAAAAGTTCAATGCTACGTTGAAGTCCACCCTGAAGAAACTGTGCAGCGAGCAGCCCAGACAATGGCATCGCTACATCAACGCCCTACTTTTCGCCTACAGAGAAGTACCGCAGGAGTCCACCGGCTTTTCTCCGTTCGAGCTGCTGTACGGAAGAACCATCCGCGGGCCGATGCACATCCTAAAAGAACTGTGGACGAAAGAAGTAGACACCCCAGAGGTGAAGAACAGCTACCAGTACGTGTTTGAGCTACGAGAGAAGCTGGAGCAGACTCTCGAGATAGCCAGAGAAAACCTGAAGAAGTCCCAGGACTGTGGAAAGCACTACTATGACCGTAGGGCTGTGAACAGGAAGTTCAAACCTGGCAACAAAGTGCTGGTGCTGCTACCTACCGATCACAATAAGTTGCTGATGCAGTGGAAAGGCCCGTACGAAGTGGAGACCGTGGTGGGAATCAACGACTACAAGGTGAAGGTCGGTCAGCATTCCAAGATATACCACGCCAACCTCCTTAAGCTGTACGTGGAAAGGCCATCAGAGACTGTGCACGCAGCCACAGCAGCTGTGACCGACAACAGCTTTGACAGCGAAGAACTGTTGGAACTGGGAGACTTCCACAGCAGAGAAGGCATCGATGATGTTAAGCTAGGACCGAGCTTGACGGAAGGTCAAAAGTTGGAGCTCAAGGACCTTATGGGCGAGTTTCCCCACAACTTCAGCGATGTCCCTGGCTCTACAACTTTGGTCGAACACGAAGTCCACCTCACTTCGAATATCCCTGTTCGATCCAAGCCCTTCCCGATCCCTTTCAAGGCCCGTGAATCCTTGAAGAAAGACATCGATGAGATGCTGAAGATGGGCATCATTAGGGAGTCCAGTTCCCCTTACGCATCCCCTGTCGTGGTCGTGAAGAAGAAGGACGGGAGCAATCGAGTATGCATCGACTACAGGAAGGTTAATAAGATCACCGTCTTCGACCCTGAGCCGATGCCTACCGCAGCAGACCTCTTCCGCCAACTATCGGGGAGTAAAATTTTCTCAAAGATTGACCTCAGCAAGGGTTATTGGCAAGTCCCCGTGCGTCAACAGGACATACCAAAGACTGCTTTCATAACTCCTGATGGGACGTACGAGTGCCTAAGGATGCCCTTTGGCATGGTCAACAGCGGAGCCACCCTGAAGAGAGGAATGAGGAAGATGCTCAAAGGGGTGGACAACGTCGTGTGTTACTGGGACGACCTGCTAGTCCACACCCGCACCTGGAAAGAGCATCTGCAGATCTTGAGGGAGCTGTTTCACCGTCTCACAGAAGCCAACCTGACCGTGAGACCCAGTAAGTGCATTCTGGGGACTGACAACGTAGACTTTATCGGCCATTCGCTGAAAGAAGGACAAAAGGGGCTTCTACTAGAAAACGTCACCAAGATTCTGAACGCTCCACGTCCCCAAACCAAGAAGCAGGTGCGATCTTTCCTGGGGTTGGCTGGATACTACAGGGAGTTTGTACCAAACTACTCCGCCATCACAGCACCCTTGTCGGACCTGGTGCGGAAAGGCTGTCCAAACCAAGTGCAGTGGGGACCGTCTCAGGAGAGGGCATACCAGACTGTGCGCGACCTCCTTTCGAAGGATCCGGTGCTACGACTGCCTGACACTTCCAAAGAATTCGTCTTAAGAACAGACGCAGCGGACGAAGGCATCGGCGCCATACTGATGCAAGAACACGAAGGGAAACTATTTCCGGTCAGTTACGCCAGCAAGAAGCTGTCCAGGGCTGAGAAAAATTACTCGACCATGGAGAAAGAGTGCCTTGCCATCATATGGGGAATCCGGAAGTTCGAACTGTACCTTCAAGGAGTGAAGTTCGTGCTACAGACTGATCACAAGCCGCTAACTTACTTGAACTCTGCCAAGTTTGTGAACAGTCGGATCATGAGATGGGCTATGTACTTGCAGAACTTTAACATGCGAGTAGAATCTATCAAAGGATCAGACAATGTTGGTGCGGACTTCCTCAGCAGAGTGTGTGAGTAAAGAACATTGACTGTGTGGATGAACTGTGAACATTGACAATATCCAGATAGACTTGAAGATGAAAACCATTGACTCTGTGTAGATAAGCTGAGCGCAATTACAGTATTCAGAAAGTCTTAAATTAGTTTCAATTGAGGATTTTGTTTGTGCATTACGTTTCAACGTTGTTGAAAGAAATTGGGTAAATTTCTTCTTGAGTGGGGGGTTATGTTACGTTGAAACGTGAACGAAAGTATGTCGGAAGCGCGCACAATAGATCTAATCGTTTCGTTTTGCAAAGTATTCAATAATGGTGTTTATTTACCTTTGATTTGAGTTTGCATTGTTGTTAGGAGAGGCTTTGTATAACGTTGATAATTTGCGTTAGTCGATATTATTTGAGAATCTTCTGGATATGCGTGTTTACTCTTGATAGAAATTTCCTGATACATGTAGAAGCAAGAGGTCGTTCTGGAAGATATAAAAATATGATTGACGTAAGTCAGTGATGACGATCTTTTATTCGATTGGTGGCAGTACGTCATTTTCTACCATGTACGAAATCTTTCCGGAAAAGAGAGAGGTTATTTAATCGTGTGCAGAGTTGCTGTTGAGAGAGTGAAGTTGTTGATAGTGAAACTGAGAGTTGCTGTGAAAGTTGTTGAGTTGAATTGAGAATTGTATGCAGTTGTTGATGTGTGCTGAATAAAAGCGGAAAACTTCATACGTGGACTTTGTGACTTGTATGCTGATTGAGCAGGCTGTGTGAATAAACGAATCTGAGTTACACCTTATCAGGACTTCAGCATCGGGGCTGAATCAAATACTGATAAAGAAAAACACCATCATCGAACTGAGTGTAACACTGTCAGCCATAAATATAAGTAGCCATTTGAGGTAACCACAGTGGAACCGCACTGGCACTTGCTTACAAACATATATCTTACACAGGTTAATCTAAATGGGGTAGGGTAGCCGGGTAGGGATATGGCTGCAAAACAGTTCACTGCTGAACAGGAGGAGAGAGAGAATATGGGTTAATTTATTTCATTTAAGTCTGTACACATAATGAAATTGGACAAACAACAAGAAGAGCAAAGTTCGCATTAACAATGCAACCAATTTGATAGCTCAAACTCCTACTTAACATTTACAAAATTCTTCAACAACAATCATTTTCTTACTTACGTGTGGATGTACTATCAAAGTGAATGTAAAGCCGCATTTAGGTACTTCCCGGAACCACGGATTCAACACCGAGACCAAAACAACCACATCGGCAACCAACCGCGACCTCTCGCATAATTAACAACACCCCACCCCAACCCCCACCCTTCCCTCCCAAACGATTTGCGCCGACAAACCCGCCGAGCCCCCGGATATAAAAAATCGCTGCCGGATCCCCCAGAAAACAGTCTTTGTTCCGTTTTTTACCCATTGGCACTCTACCTTCAAAAATCTTACAGTGACCGTGGACCGCACCCCGGTGCCTGCCTCTAAGAGAGTGCGATATTTGGGCTTCATATTCCAACAGAATGGAAGATATGGAGCCCATCTTGAGCGTAACCGCAGTAGTGCGGCCCGAGCCGTCTCCGTCATTCTCGCGGTGCGACGGGAGACGTGGGGCAGTGATCCCAGGGCACTTGTCCAACTGGTGGTGTCGCTGGTTCGTTCCCGCCTCACCTTTGGAGCTGAGCTCCTGTACGATGTGCCGGCTCATCATGTGAGGAAATTAGAGGGCTTAGAGTGCAGGGCCTTGCGCATCGCCCTGTCTATCTCGCCGATTGCGCCGGTGGCCGTGGTTTATAGACTGGCCGGTCTCCTCCCTCTCCGTTACAGCTTCATACAAGCCTGTTCCTCCTACATTGTTAGAGCTGGCCTGGTGGCTAACTCTACGCGAGAGGAACTGTCGCCTACCTTTATGTGGCCCGTCTCGGCCCGCCCCAGGGTGGGAATTGCAGAGGCGGTCGTCAAAACTTTAGGGAATCCATTTTCGAAGGGTGTGCGGGTGGAGGAGACTCTTCCCCCCCGCCCCCCTTGGGAGCCCCCTCCCCCGGTGATCATTGCGGGTGGAGGGCAACTTACACGTTCCAGTGACACCTTGGGGGTGGCGGCGCGAGAACTTGTCGATGGTCTTACGGATACTACTCGAATTTATACGGACGGCTCAGTGCTCCAGAGTGGTGCGGCCGGTTTCGGATTCTATGCTGACGGTGGCGCCACCGTGTCCGGTGGGTTGCCACCTGGGACCTCCGTTCTCTCGTGCGAGCTGGTCGCCATTAGGGAGGCCTTGCGCAGATTGGAGGACGGTACCCTGTCCCACCTTACGCGAGTCTCGATCCTCTCGGACTCCATGAGCGCCCTTCGCTGTGTCGAGGGGTCGGGGGGTCGCTCTAGACCAGGAGTGGTTCACTCCGTCCTCACTTCCGTCGGTGTTCTCGGCGAGCGCGGTACACGGGTACAATTTTACTGGGTACCCTCACACATAGGACTCCGCGGTAACGAGCGGGCCGACCGAGCGGCGGCCGTCGGCTCGGGTGGCCACTCGAGCACATCCCTGCGTATTCGTCCCTCCCCTGGCGAGATCTTTTCGTATGTTAGAGGAAAACTGTGGAGTAGGTGGGACAGCGACTACCTCTCCTGGTGCTCCGATCGGTTGGAGTTCACCCTCCTCGGGGGGCATCGACCCATACCTCTCCATGCTCCTTGCCCCCCCCCCCCCCCCCCCCATATAAAAACGATTATGCTACGTTTGTGTACGGGCCTTCTTCGTAACCCCTTCTACCCAACACCATGTGTGTGGGGGGGGGAGGTGGAGCTGGATCACTGTATATTCCACTGTTCGGCCCTTGAGGCGGACTTTTCTAGGGTCCGATCCGAATGTCGCGAGACCCATTTAAATACCCTGGCCGACTTGGTCGCCTACTCTCTGTCCGTCGACCGCGGCCTACTGACCTTGACCGCAATATGCATATATCACTCCGATGTGGCTGCCTACCTGTAATCGTGGGCCCAGCTATAAACTGGCATTGGATGCAGTAATACGGGATAACCGTGCCATAACCGCTCAGGTCCTGGACCAAGACCGGCAGGCAGGAGTTCCCACCTGGAGGACCTGGTCCCCCACCACCTAAACTACCTCGAACTATATATAAGCTGTCTCTTAGGGTATTAAATCGCGGGTTACAGCCCTAACCCGGTACCGGTCACATCTATTGACACGGGTTCGCCACACCCTAACCGTTCTGGGTCCTGGACCTAGACCGGCAGGCAGGTGTTCCCGCTAGGGGTGACCTGGTCCCCCCTCCACATAGACTGACATACCACATCACTAGTTGATCATGAATCCTAGTACTCCCATAGACTGACCACTAACTCATGGCCTCTCCCTGGTAGATCTTAGATCCCGGAGACCTAGTACCATGACCAACCATTTACACGAGACTTACTTCACCGAGACATTATACACATAAGGACTGACAGGGGGATGGGGCATTTCATGCTTTTAGTTGATCATTGATCCTAGGCACTAACTACGATTATCTCTCCTTATGGCCTTGTTGTGCACCTGACTGACCGCACCTCCTCCTCTCCCTTTCGCATGGCCGCGCCCTACCTTTCTCTCCCTGGCACCCCCCCTTGGTCTCACCTCTGCGGCTTCCAGACATCGTATGCCACTTTCTCCCTGACCCTCCAGACTCATCAGACCTGCCTTCTGGACGTCGCAGCGGCATCACTGCGCTCCCTCTTCATCTATGTACCGTCAGCATAAAATGAACTCTTAATTCATCGGAACTACTTCATACAAGTCCCCTATACGCACTGTGTCCGGGGACGGAAATCTATCCAAGCCAAGCCAAGCCCCAGAACCAGCAACCATTCTGCCTCGCAGAACAAGCACATACAGCTTCTAAAAGAATTAGACAAAATGTCGGCTAAACAATGTCACAGAGGCTTGAATGGCTTAAGATAGCAGCCTAGCTTACCTATACCATGACTGTCACACTCGGGCAGCGCAGTTCCCACACTCCGTGGGGTGACAGTGTCATCTGAGGGTCTAGGCTGTGTGTGTGTCTTTGTGTGTGCTGTGATAACTAATGTGGCGTCTGGACGGTTGATTGTTGGCACTGGCGACGGAGTAGCTGTTCGATGTATTATTTTGTATGTTGATCCTATGCTGATTTTAATTGATATGATTTTTGTGAGCTGTTGTTTGTCCGATTGTTCTGTATATTATGCTATTTTATATATATATATATATACTTTTTTTATAATGAGATTTTTTAAATGAGATTTTTATAGCTATATTAGTATTTAACCTGTTTAAAAAATTTATATGTTTGATATGTATGTTAATCTATTATTTGCTAACAATTTGTAATTTGTGAAGTTGTCAACCACAGCGAGTGCGTGTTTTATTATATGTAATGTTGTGGTATATAAATAAACAGTTATTATTATATTATTATTAGGCTGTGCAGGCATATATTCCAACTCACGCAGGAACTTTCATCCTGACGCTC